>JAODUJ010511638.1:0-14424 GCA_027564615.1 Psolus chitonoides
AGATAGAGTGATAGATAGAGTGATAGACGCAGCACTATCACAATAGCTCAACCAGCATGCAAGCATGGTGGTATGAGCTAAAAAGGATGTCATGACCATATCAGGAAGTTGTTATTTCTTTGCTTCCAATGCAGCCAGCTGTTGTAAAACAAAATCTATAGAATAAAATAAAATAAAATAAAATTGAATGTTTCATTATTGTCTGTATTTACTTCTTTAGACAAATACTTTTACTGGATGAACTATATACAGTTCATAAAGCTTAATTTCTCATCCATTTAGTTTACAACTTGGTAATATTTCACCTCCAATAATGCTCAACAATTAATGTGTATTACTAGTAAATAATGTGATTGTCACACGAGTCCCACAGCCGGACAACCCAGAAGGCGGAAGTAGCACAAAAATGTTTATATGAATGAAATTTATTATGGTATCTTCCACTGAAGGGATGGGATGGTTGCTTCTTAAGGAACAAACATGTTGATCTGATTCTTGATAACCGATAACTCCTTGTCCTAACCAGGGGGTGGATACAGCTGCCAACTTTTCAAAATGGTTGCCCAAATGACAAATAGTGTGAGCAAACTTCCTCTGCAACTGAACATCTGAAATATTTCAAGATGCTCAAGGTCATTTCAAAGGAATTGTGTGACCTTGCTAGCACCACATCACCCAAAGAAGTAAGTGTGACAAATATATTAAGTGGGTGAATAGCCCAACCCCAGCTGGTTAGCCTGTGAAATTTGAAAGAATAATGTTTCTCATCTACAATTTACTGTAACAGATTCAACCTGAATTATATTCGGTTCACATAAACATAATTATTGTGCATGTGACAAATTGTGTTTTTAACATGGTTTTGTAACTGAAATTCTGTATGCCCCTATAAAATTATTCAATGGGCCATATCACATACAATTATTATCATGATAAACAGTCAATACAAGTGATGTACCATTGAAGCAAATTTTCAAATGGTAAAATCTATTGTCGGCCTGATGAAAACAGCTCTTTACATTTTTTGAGCAAATAGAATTCTGCATAAAGAGATGTCTACTTCAGGAGTTGTTTAAAATTGTCACAATCCTCGATTACCTCGACCCTATGGACCACGCCTGGGTCGCATGCCACCCTACCTCTCACCCTGGCCACAACAAGCTTGAAACTAGGAGTAGCGAAAGGAAATATCTAGCATGGGTATGCTGGGGTGTGATGCTACTGGAGATGAATGCTGGCTGTTTACTTCAAGAAATTGCATTGCTTAAAACCTCCAACAAAAACTATTTACACCCAAAAACCCTGACTTCTGACATAAGGGAAAAAAACTTAAATCTGGTCAATTTTGAGATTGATTTATCAATGATTCAATCTTAAAATATCTATCATTATAACCTTTGGGCACCTGGGTTTACAACTAAATGTCAACATGTTAGGTTTAGTTAAACAGTCTAAGTCTTCCCCTGTCCAAAAGCAACCAATGTCAGTTTCAATTTCAATTCCTTCATTCAGCATCCCAAAAGTCCCTTTTCATATAAAATTTCCCCCATGCCTTTACACATGGGCTGCTTTCAACCTTCCTCAATGTCTATACACAGACTCAAAAATAATTTGTGCTCAACTCTCCAGTCCTCAACAAAACTGAATCTGGATTACACAAATTTATGCTCATTTTAGAATGAACAATAGATAACCCATTATTGTTGAAATATCGATTACTGAACTTTGATCCTAAAAGACTTGTATCACAAAGGAATGTCACATATGAGTTTTGCCTGTTTCATAAAACTGAAAAATTCTTTATTTTGTGCATGAAGCAAACCTGCCAACCTCTGGGATCACAAAACTGTATCATGGAACCCAAAACCTGTATTTTTTAAAAATATGGCTTACACAAGCTTACAAAGTTTCAAACCCACAGTTTTCAAAACATGCACTAAAATATGTTCACTTTTTAGCAACACAAGTATACAATCATTACAATGTTATGCAATGCTCCGACTTTAATACCTAAATAGATAAATTAGTTTCTCTGCGTTGTTGTTCCATCCATGATACACTCATGTAGTTCGCTTTGCGCTGCCATGGCGACTGTACTGCGTCATTACACCACTCTCGTCAAAGCGCCGAGCTGGTTTTGACCATGTACAAAACAAACGCCGAAGTTTGGCGCTCAAGGTAGCTCATGGCGCCCCTCTTTCGTCGATGACCGTTTCGTCTCCATCGCTTTGCCTCACGCTTTCATACTTTTCAGGTCACAGTGGGGGTGCCAGCGTGATCGCGGGTAGACATATGGGTAACTTAAGTGTTGCCTGCGATGTCACTTGTGTTCTGTACACAAATTTAGTTAAAAAAAGTTATTTTCAATATTGTTTACGAGGTCACTATTGGCTAGTAGTTCAAACGGGTTGAAAAGTCAAACACAAATAATTCATGAGGTATTAATTAGTCAACAGGCCAAGTTGCAAATATATGTAACTTATATGTAAGTTCCACTACAAGATATCACATAACGCAGATGCGTTTTTTTATCACTTAATGCAGAAAAACGTTTTTTTCAACAATTTAGTTGCAAAATGAGTGAGAAACACAATGTGCCACCTTAACTCTCATCACGCGGATGTCAGAGGGCGCCCTATAAAATGAAGCATTCAAAACGACGTAACTCTGCCTAAGGAGAGACCCCGCTTTGCGTTTATAGCCTAAATTGTAGAATATGATGGCGGTAGGCCAGAACGCCAGTGTTTGTTTTGATCGAACTTCGGTGTCGGCTGTTAGAGCTCACTCGAGGCCAAAATAAAGCCCGCCCTCCATTTATTTGGCTCAGCGTGATAAGAGTTAAATGTGTATAGCTTCTACAACTTATATGGGAAATGAAAATAGCCAGGTGACCCTAGAATGTGGATTCTGGTTTAAATTTATAGTCAGTTGAAAAAAAGAGGTCTTCGGGTGCTCAGAAATTGGTGACACACCAACATTACAGAAATCCACCCCACAATGTGAACATTATCCAGTTCTAATCTACCCAAGAGACGTCCACCCATGGGTGATGGATGCACTTTCCAGTCGTAGTCCACACATGCGATGTCCACCCATTTGATGACAGTGATGTATCTCTCAGTCGTCCAAGAAGAAATAGTTCCCGGTACTTTTCTGGTCCGAGTCCTTCACCGAATTGAGCTTGTTGATCCTGGGTCGGAAGTTGGTCGGGTCTCGTCTGAAGGTGATAGAGAGGCTCTGGAGGAACTTGTTCATTCCCTTAAGGAGTGCATCGGGTCTATAGAGATTAAATCAATTTTGGAGGTTTTTACTCAGGTTTGAACTGCTCAAATGATACTTTCAAGAAGGTACGAATGACATGAATGGTTCCTTCCTCAGTAACACAACCTTAGGCCATTTGAATAAAAGTTAGTTTACCACCCACCACCCGCCTCATTCTATTCAAATTTCATTATTCCTTCTTGACAAGCCCTCTCCTACTTTTGACACATAGCCAGAACCCAGGGTATTTGCTTGGAAAAAATCAATTATGCAAGGTATGACAGAAGGATCCAGGACGTCCCAGATCAAGACCCTTGCTGAGCAACCTCTCACAACAATCTACAAACTTGCTGCTGACCGGCAGAAGTGGCACGTCATCAGAGAAATCACGAGCTGTCAGCCATGACGGAGACGTACCAAGGCTAGGCCTTTACCATTAACAAATGTGTTAATCCCACTTGCCAATTAATTGACAAAAATATACTCCCGCAATCAGAACACATTTTCATTTGGTTGCAGTATAAAGTGTCAGTGTGTATACTGCAATTTACAGGCCCAATTTACATTTTTCCGAATATATGCCACAACATTACCAAGAAGTATTTAAACCCCAACCTGTGATTCTAAATGAATGTCTAGTTTGATTTTTTCAAGGTTTTTCTAAGACATGTATTACATGTATTTATTCAATAACAAAATTAACAAACACTTTCCACTTTGGGCACAAGGCAGGACGGGCAGATAATGGACGGGTGGGAGGGAGAAGGGTATGGTGGGCGTGCAGGATAGGGAGCTGGAAGGCGGTAAGTTGGTGTGCTTAGCAAAATCGGTGCAGAACCTAGCCAAGCCTTATTGGTGTCGGTCGGTGTAGGTATGCACTCTAAGTGCTGTTTTTTTAAATATGTATTGTTTTCTGGCAGTATTACCGAAGGAGAACATTCAAAACACATTCCAAACAGTTATGGAGTTGACTGAACAACTCATTTTGGCAGGAACAACTCATTTCCCATACTTCAGACCAAAAATTTGCCCACCAATCATTTAAATAATGACATTTAGGAATAATCATAAATATTCAACGCTCGAAATTACCGAAATCCGCCATTTTGTCATAAAACAACCGATGTGCATGCTTTTTTTGGTTCAATTTGAAGAAAGAGTGCCCCTTTAAACATATCCACTTCTTTTAACTGCAAAACCACTTTTAAAATACTCCCCCAGCCTGCATAAGTCTTTTGACACCTAATTAGCATATATTTCCATGCATAATAAGCTTGTGCGCCATTTTGTCCATTTTTTTGGAAACTTCTTTTCATATCCATTCCACTGATATAGTTTCCTATTGACAAATATGATCCTATCTACAGTTATTTCCTGTACAAATACTTACTTCTGACTATGTAAAAATCCGCCCGGTAGGAATTGGGTTAAGCAAATTTGAAGCTTTTGAGTATGGGAGTCGCATAAATTGATAAAGCCATTTCCATAATTCGATATATATATATATATGCAGTGGGCATATGGTGGTTGTGCAGAAGTGACGAATTGACGTTTAGAAACGTTACATGAAGTCATCGATTCAGACAGGTGCTTGATTTGTATACTCATTCCATTGTTTACATCTGTCTCCAACTGTCTGGACATAAATTCCGCGTGATTAAGTGTTTGTCTTTTATAACCAATACGAGTTGTTGTGTTGTTGTTTTTCACAAAAATGAACCGTTGTAGGCCTACACGTTTCTGATCTGTGTACCCTATGCCTACGCAAAGGTCTGATTTGTCCCCTGAGACTGATTAGATGAGTTCGTGCTCTCCTTCAAATCTGTATACGATTTATTATCTGATATATTATCCTTAAAGCCGGAACAGCCTGAGAGTTTATTTCGGACTTTAATTGTTTCCGTTATACCATCCCACGCATGCATAGCAGCATAAATACTACCGCCACTTTAACATTACAGTAATAAATAAGACACAGGCTATTCAATTTAAAAAAATCTATGCACTCATGTAGAGCGAAATCAAAACATAACAAAACTGAACAAGAAAAGTGTCCAATTCTTAGGCCGAGAAATAAGAGTTGGGCACTTTTCTTTTTCCAATAGGCCTACTTCTGAATTATATATGATATATATTTGGTTGTGTTAGTTTTCAGGAAAAAGAAGTGATTTATACGGATTCTTACTTCTTTCAAGGTTTCAATCTTTAGCAGTACGGACTGATATCAGCTTTAAATGTACTGTTATTATTATTTATTGGTTTTTATGTATTTTTACATCATCTTTGGTCCTGTCAATTATAGCACGTACACATGGTTATGGGGGTTTTGTGGAATCAATCCTTGGGGACTGGGATCATAGAACTATTTAAATATTCCCCATGCAATCATTATTGAAACATTAAAGAATTCATCTCAGCGCGTAGCAGTTTAATAACTCATAATGTTTAAAAGTTCAAAATTATGCCCTTAGTCATTTTCATCGACCTCTTAAAAATTCAACAGAACGGATCATAAGTAGCAGTGCTTCTAGATTGCCCAGATATGCTGTTATTTTCAATTGTGCAGTTTAGCCTAAATCTAAAAAATAGTTTTCATTCATTCTAAACTTAGTTGTGTAAATTTATTAAAGCTGGAATTAAAGTAACACAGCCTAATTGTCAGCACATACCAGCTAGCTGGTGGGAGCTATTGTGATCGTGCTGCGTCTGTCTATTTGTCTATCTATCTGTCTGTCTATCTGTCAACAATAGGGGGTATTCTCCAGCCGACTGCGCATGCGCTGGAGCAGTCTGACGCGCATGTAACTTCAGAGACTGAATCCACACTGGCGATATTCTTTTGTTTTGATGCGCATGGTAGTTCGTGACGTCACGAACTACCACTAGCAAATTTGGCTGGAGAATATCCCCTATAAACATTTCATCATCATGGACATTAAATATGAATGTTAGAGACTCACCTCGGTCAGCTGCGGTTGCTAACCGGATAAGGTGTTTCGCGAGTTCCTGCTTGCAGGAGGATCATAATAATACATACATACGGTATATACATACACAGGTCTACATCATTTCAGCTAGAAAAGTTGAGTCATCAATGTTAAATATATTTTCGTCATTTAGCAAACAACAACCTTTTACCGTGATAATAATGATCCCCGCATCTTTATTCATGAAGATAATCAACAGTCCATTATATTGCTGTCTTTATCTTGGTTGTGTATGTGTTAGGGTAGTTGCAACTTATGCAGCTGTACTTCAGGCACGCCCATGCTGTGGTACAGTTACATGCGACAATATCATCGGGAGATGCAATGACCTAAAGACTAACTGCTCATTTACTTCGACTCCATGCTATGACGATTACCAGAGGAAGTACTGGGATAGGACAGTTGACCTGCGTTCAAACCATAGCCTGATAATGTGCCTGCTCAATATGTAGTCCAATCTGTAACTTCATATAGGTGCCTTAGCAGTCCATTGTTGTTTCGAAACTCTTTCCATGGTGTTTTTTTACTGGTGTGATATCATTATCATATTCTTTGATAGCATGCAACACCAGAAATGTATCTACTTGACTTGCTGGTAGTCCCTGTTGAGTCTCGTGGACTAGGATGCATTCAGACATTTGGTTGTCACTGTTTTCATCCACAGCTTGGTACATGGTATTTTTGAAATGTGGAATTGAACAGTATTCTATAACCTCGAGTAAATTCCGACTTCCCAGATATATCCACAAATCCACCAAAGGTTGTTGCCATATGAGGCTTCCTAATAGCTATCGCTAGTGCCTGACCATCAATAATCTTGAGTTAGCATATCTCAAAGAAAGTTCCACCGAGTTGATTCTGATCACAGCCAAGAATGGCACTGGTAAGAAAAGCGGAGACATTAGGCATACCCATAACTCTCACAGTGTTAAGCTCTTCAATATATTACGAGGACTCACATAGCAAATAAAACAAAGGAAATGCTGATGATTAGATACGAAACTGACTACGTATATAGTGAGCAGATGCAATCACGAACATAAAGGGACAACCATGTTTCAGATTTTCAACGATTCGATATCTCAAAGAAGCACATTATGCTGTTAAAATATGCACTATGGGTGACTCTTGGAAGCATCATTGGGAAACAATCTTTGGTTCCAAATGGACATAGGGTTTGACCAAACCGATGTGGCTTTCGACAGCTACCATCAGAATTTCCACTAAGACTGAATCAAGAATCAAACGTTAACAATGCTCCAGGCGGTGTTATAGACAAACCGTTCAGTTACACTCCCACACAAATGGTACGACATTCTAGCACATGGAGCGAATAAGGATTACCTAGCAATGTTTTCGTCTGAGCACCTCGTGGAAAATGCATCATCTATTCTAGATAAAACGCCTGTTGTAGCTCTGGGATTCAAGGAGACCGCAACCGTGAAGTCATTAGATCCATGTGTGAATACATCGCTATTAGAAGCTAATCATGAAGAGGGCTGACTGACACCTGTCTTGTACTATTTACACAATGCTGAAAATGGTGGTTTCAACTCGTGACAGAGATGTGGCAAATACATCCCAGTCCACGAGATACTACTGGGATTACCAGAAAAGACAGTATGGGAAGTGGGCCAAATTAACATTGAACTGCAAAGATACCTATGTACAGGGGAAGTCAACACTTTCAGATTACCATTCAGGCCAGTAGGAAGCTTTTCCAGAGTGGGGGAGGGGGGAAGGGGGCATGCAAACAGATGTACGAAACAGGATTTAACGTTTCAGATCGCGGTCCTGGGGGAGGGGTCTAAGGGGAGGGGTGTCCCTTTTGGAGGCTACATATTGTGCAAAATACCAGGATTATCAGTGTACGAGCATCAGGTATGCTAAACAATTATTTCCTGGGGTAAACATTGAGGAAAAACAGAGGTGCAAACGCACCCAACGCACCCCCTCCCCCCCCTCCCCTTCCGATGGATCTGCCAGCGTTTAGCCATACAAATATATATATCTTAATCTGGCACGTTTTATTTGAAAATATTATCGTAACAATTCCACTTAACTTATAGTGCTCCCTCCATGCTGGAAAATAAAACAACAGAATTGTAGAAGGTCAAATGATCATAATTGAACTTGTGCAATACCATTTCCGAATTCAGCACCCTCAAATTATCATAAAAAGCTTATTTTCCCATAACAATATGCGTATTTAAATGTTTGTTGGCGGCCATTTTGTTTTGCCATTGTGACGGGTGAAATCTTAGAATTGAGGTTGGCAAACATTGTTTTAACTCAGAACACCTGAATTATCCTAACAAGCTTGTTCGCCCAATTTTAACACAAAATGCCTACACCATTAGCCTATACTTTCTTGAAAATCGGACATGTCTATAAGGAATGTAAGAAAACAAATAAATATGTGTTTTGTCACGAAGTTATGCTCAAAAAGTATGCTTCACTCTATAGCTTGAATGCACAATTTTTTATTGACTATATTTATTTCTTATTTTCCAAGGCGTAAGTAGATTCTATATATATTTTTTGTACAGAACGATGTGTAATATAGGGATCTCAACTCTACCTACGGATTTCTTCCAAGGCATCTCACTCCATGACCTGTAAGTTTTCCTCTCAAACATGTTTCACTGACCTACCAAATCCACATGGAGTCATTTCAACAGTTTAATGAAAGGTGATCGTGCATCATTGGAATTGTATTCAAACTGCTGAAGTGCCGTCACAACTGGGGCGGACTGGCGCCAAAATATTCATTAGTCAGTGAGTGTCCCCAGTCGTTGGCACGGGGGTCAAGGGGGAACGTAGGTTCACGATGAGCTGTGATTCCGGCGTCCCATCCCAGGGGCGCGCCGGTTCGTGCGCCACAATGTTACAATACTAGGTCAGTATCTCTATATTTGTAACAAACTCATTGACGATAAGTCACAATTCTATGTAATTATTATTTTGCAGAAAATTGGCGAATCGACTAGATATGGATCAATTTCCGAGATTTTATAAGTCGGTAATTGGTAAATTTTACTCCAAAATGATGACATAGAACCTCAATAATTCGATACGTATAGGACCTCAGGATACTAGGATGTAACACCATGACGGCATCTTGGCGTTTCCATAGAATTCGGTTATGTTATACAATGGCATGAATATCGGACCTGGAGTCGACTGGGTTTGAAAGAATTCTCTGAATACTATACGAAGAAATAAACTAAGTAATCAATTATGAAACACACTTAGCACTGTAATGCATTTTTGATGGTTCGTGTGTTTTGCTTGATATTTTGTCTCCCTTCGCAATTTGAAGATTATTGGGATGATTCGGAAGTGTGCGAGTTTGATCCCCATCCAACCAAACTGCCAAAGTTTAGTCAACATTAGCCATGCGAACTGGTTTAAAGAGATTAAAATTGACCTAAAAATTATTAGCACACACATGAACAGCCACCCGACTTGAAGAGTATATTTTCGCAATTTGGCTCTTTCCGCACTATTGATGCTTGTCGTCGAGTCGTCATATGATTGGAAAATTATTTTTAAAAGTTACAAGCACAATTTTGGAAAGTAACATTTCTAGTATGGAACTTGATAAATGATCAATATGAAAATTAGAGTCATATTCCGTTTAAAATATCCTTATCTACGTGTGTGTCCATTCACTCTTATTTAGACCGTGTGCAAAATGTTTCCATGCAAAAGTGAGCTCTTGGTGCATATAGGCTATAGATGTTATGACAAAATTGGACATCCGTTACTGTTGCTGAATTGCGTTTATCAGAACCACTCTAATTGAAGCACAATGTCCTTATTCATTTTTTGGTAATAAATTGAGTGCCGGTTCATTTCTTGTTTCAGGGACATTTCTGAAAATAGTTTAAGAGTAGATGGAATATTTGGACGATTGCCCAATGTCGATTCCATGTAAGTAAATTTCTCATCCATTTGTTGGTGTTGGTATACCGTTGAACATGTTGGGAGGGACGGCTGACTGAAAGATAGCCTATATTTTGTGTTTTTCCTCATACACGTTAGTCGGATGTAATCGACAAATAAATTAAGCAACCAATCTATAGGTCTTTTATAATAACCCGATTTTTAATTTTCAAATTTGACAAAAGTTGAGGTAACATAATCATGTCATTGATTTATGTACAGTGTTCGTTATACCCTAGATGCAGGGAGGGGGTGACATATGGGCCAAATTGGCAGGTGCCTAGGGACCGCGCCTTCAAGGGCCCTCGCTTTAACGCATTCACACCTGCACGGGGCCCCGCTCACCCTAAATGAGACCCTGAATTCCTACGGCCCAGGGTCCCGCACACCCTAAATCCGCCCCTGCCTATGTATTTCCTTAATGAACATCATTACCTAGTAGCCTACAACAATTGTAACCTAAAGCTCCGGTATGCGTTTGTAATAGATTTTGAAAGACAACATTGAAAGTAATTTTCAATTCCTTGTTCCAAATGCACTGCGAAAAGTTGGTTTTGAGGAAGACATAACTTGTGACCTGTAGTACGCTAAGGCAGTGACAGTAAGCTGTTCAGTTGTATAAAACGTCTGACGGTAGGCTACAGCTATATCAGAGGCCAATTCACTAACGTTAGTACGGCAGCAACCTGGCTGTGTACAACACACAGTACGCCTGATGTTAGACTACAGTCGAACAGCTGGGCAAATAACAGCTAACAGCTTAGGCTACAGCTACCTAGGGCCTATTCTCTAACGTTACTAATTTAGTACCTAACTTAAAATTTTCGCCACATCTTTGTCTTCGATCCCAATATGAACCCTACCCATACTACAACGTTTCCGTTGATTTATCACCCTTTTTAAGTCGGCTTTAGTTCCATTTTACTCAATTATTGTTATTATTATTGTTATTTTATTATTATTATTATTATTATTATTTATTTTTTTTCTTTCTTTTTTTTCTTATTGCCATGATCTCATATATAGTACATACATACATACATACAGATTAAGAATACAACAACAATAACATCATTGTGTTCATATGATATATGAGGTATAAGTGAAATCTGAATATTTAACGATACCATATAGAGTCCCTCAACATCTGGAGTTCCCTATAACTTTCGTTATTTGTTAAAATATACGTTGCTACATCTAGAAAGAACTGAAGTCTATATTTACGCGTTTCGTAATATGAAATTATACTGAAGTGAGGTCACTTTCGAAACAACAACATTAAGTTACAGTGACCAGATTATTTGGAATACTAGCTTCATCAAGATCAATGGCCAGGTAATCTGGTATGGAAGGTGTTTTATTTCTTATATCCGCTATGTCAAAGATTTATTCCACGAGACGGGCATACCCCTTCAGTATAATGAGCTTATCGCTAAATTCAAATGTCCCAACTTTCCATTCACGAAGCCTTATGGCCTATTACATGCGATTCCAGTCACCTGGCGGCCATAGTATGGCAAGCCGTTTTAACATTTACCTCCCAATTTTACTTAAGTGTAATGTATTCCACTTATGTGTAATGTATTCCACCTAAGTGAAATGTATTCCACTTAAGTGAAATTGTATTCCACTTAAATGGAATTGAATTTCACTTGAGTAGAATTCCATTCTACTTAAGTAAAAATGGATCTTTCAATTTCACTTAAGCGGAATTGCATTTTACTTAAGTGGAATTGTATTTTACTTGAGTGGAATTGCATTTTACTTTAGTGAATTGTATTTTACTTAAGTGGAATAGCCGAATATCCCACCTAATTTACTTAAGTGAAATACAATTCCACTTAAGTAGAATACAATTCCACTTAAGTAGAATTGCTCCTCATGAATATGCATTACGTTGTAGCCGTGACGACGAAGCTAGGTCGTTGCAATTCAAATTCAATCACATTCTATCGTTTAGTGCTAGGCTAGGCGGCTAGGCCTAGTCAGTGTGTCATTCGATTCCAGACATGGCTAGCAACTATACACAACTTTCTTTGTTGGAATGCGATCGAATAATCTCTACCGTTCGACATACGATTCAGAGTGTTGTGCACTGTGCAACACTGCAATCAGTATCAGGTATAGTGTAACTACTATGTAAAAGCCACACTTGCCGTGCCATGCCACGTGTGTGTGTCGCGACGCCAGAAGTAGTTTGGATTGGCGCGCAATGGCTTAGCCAATAAGGGCCTTGGAAGAACTAGCCAATCACATTTCACTTAAGTGAAATAGCATTCTACTTAAGTAAAATACAATTCCACTTAAGTGAAATAGACAGGACATTTCACTTAAGTAGAATACAATTCCACTTAAGTAAAATACAATTTCACTTAAGTGAAATGCAATTCCACTTAAGTAAAATGCAATTCCACTTAAGTATAATGCAATTCCACTTAAGTGAAATGCTATTCCACTTAAATGAAATAGGTCTTGTCGCCGTCTATTTCACTTAAGTGGAATGCAATTCCACTTAAGTGGAATTCTATTCTACTTTGCATTGCATTCTACTTAAGTAAAATTGTATTCTACTTACGTAAAATAGCATTCTACTTGAGTAAAATGCATTACACTTCAAAAGTGAAATTGGGAGGTAAATGCTTGCCATATATATCACTGCTACGTGCGCGCAACAATGCCACATGCGTTTGCATGCATACTATTAATAGCCAAAGAAATCTGCTAATTTTAGCATTGTACAATAATTTGGATTGCCATTTGACTAGTTTCACGGCCGCTGAAAAATTATTATAATGGCAGATTTTCGGCGGGAATCGAGTCATAGCGCGAGTTATGGGCCAAATACACGGGAAATATCATAATTTTCTCATTACTCCTGATATTATTTTTTATTTAGAGCATTTAATAAGAAAACTTTGGCCGTAATTAAGTCGGTTTGGTCGATAATAGAAAACAAACTGGCCGTAGAGAGAAAAGCTACATCTGGCAACCCTACAAATATTATTGAGATGAGTCGTGAAGCAAATTTGAGAGATTTTTCTGATAGCGAAAACAAAGCTCCTGAAATTTCGATGAAATCGGATGAATTTTTGGAATCATCTGAAGAAGCCAGTCTTCATTCTGACTCAAACGCAACGAGTCCCGACATGAGGAAACGTCGAAGAACTAATCATGATTATCGGCGTCTTTCCAGTTCGGGTTACTTGGAAGAAGTGTATGGAGATTATAAACAACGTTACTCCAGTGAGTCATCAGATTTCTCACCGTCGCCCGTGAAACAGAGGAGTAGAAGTTACTCTAAAGGCGATGAAAAAGAGTCTACATTTATAAGTGCAATGAATGGTAAAGATTTTGAAAGTTTTACGTTAAGTAAATTGCATTAATTTGTGATTTTTTGGGGACTAGCCTGAGTTGCGGCCTAGGCTAGGACCCAAACTTGTCAAAGTCTAGAACGATTAACATAGGTCTGGCCTACATTACAATCACACATTCAGTCACATACTGTAGGCTAGGCTACAGTACAGGTATATAGCCTAGGCCCTAGCCAATATTTTGAAGTTCAGTTTCAGTTAGTCTTCAAAAACAGTGACCACCTTGAAAATGCATGCAAAAGCAGTTGCTGTTTTGAAACGAACTTCGAAGGCCATTTGGTAACCGATTTACCATGAAAAAGTGTCCGCATCCCTTTTCCAAAAAAGTGAGGATGACAAACTATTTTCTTTTCGAGTCTTTTAGTAGGGCCAGGGAGAATCCGCGTTTCCGCAGAGCAAATTCCGCATGGATTTTTTGTTAAATCCGCGCTATTCCGCACATTACAATATTGACCTTTTTTCCTGTGCAAAATCCGCGCGAAAGATTGATACTTGCAAGAGGATTATGCTGCCAAAATTTGGCCACAACTTAATAGGAGTGCTATTACAAACTGAATCATTAATGTTTTTTATCATCTCTTTTTCGCATTGGGAAAAAGTATATCGCGCGATCTACTACGGTAGTGGTTTTAGTTGCTACCCAAACAATGAATTCCCGCAGTAGGCATGTTGTCATGTTGACCTTCCTTCCAATCAATATAATCCACTGAATAAATCATGCGGACAGTCTCAAACACATTGATGAATGAATAGCAGGCCCACTCGGCCTGTAATAATCGTTTTTTACTGATAAGTTTCACACTCATTCTGACACAATTGTCCTCGTTAATCCTGCCTGTTTATTTCCAATCTAAATA
>JAODUJ010512748.1:0-14424 GCA_027564615.1 Psolus chitonoides
GTTGCGGTTGACGAGGGATGTAGCGTGGTCAGGGAGAGCACCTGCAGTAATTAGTGAGTCAACAGTAGATGACACCTCCTTTTGATTCTCAATGGTGGGATCATGATCTAATACGGCATATGACTGGTGGTCATTCAACTGACGCTCCGCTTCTGCGATGTACAGATCACGTCGCCAGACTACCGTCGCACCTCCTTTATCGGCACGCTTAATGACGATATTTTGATTTTGTTTGAGCGCTGCTAAAGCCGCTTTCTCATCCTGGGTGAGGTTGTTTCTATGGGTTGGCTTGAAGGGAAGAACACGTTCAACATTCCCATGGATAGCGTCAATGACCTTATCAAAAGTAGAATTATTGCCTGGATTAGGTAAAAATTGTGTTGTTTTGGTGATATTTCAATGTACTGTTTTGTACTATAGCAAATAGTTAGAGAAGGAGGCGGCTCCAAAAAAAAAAAGACGCGGGTGGGGCCAGAGAAGCGTGACAAGAAACATATTATGTTCTATTATATTCCTTGCAAAAGGAATCTATGCAGTCACTCAGCGTATGTGTGAGTGTGTGTGTGTGTGTGTGTTTGCGTGTCTGGGACGCCGGGTCGTAATCGCGTTATCTGAAGAATGCCAACCTCCACAAATTTCATATTTGGAGTACATGACACCTTCTGTTTGTAGTGCAGTGTCAAGGTCATTTGAGGTCACTTGAGGTCAAAAACTGAAAACCTTGTAATCGCGATATTTGAAAAAACACACACCCTCACAAATTTCATATTGGCATGTAGCTTCCCCACACTGAGTACATGAACCCTATTGTTTTTCATGCGGCTCCAAGGCCATTTGAGGTCATTAGAGGTCAAACACTGAAACCTCGTAATCGCAATATTTAAAGAACGACAACCCTCACATATTTCATATTTGGCGTGTAGCTTCCCTACACTGAGTAAATGAATACCATTGTTTCTCGGGCAGCTTCAAGGTCATTTGAGGTCATTATAGGTCGAACACTGATGACCTTGTAATCGCGATATCTAAAGAACGCCAACCCTTTCAAATTTATTATTCGGCATGTACTCTCCCCACACTGAGTACATGAACCATCTCTTGTTGTTGTGTGTTTTGCGTTGTCATCTGTGATCTCTAGCTTTTGTCTGTAAAGCCCCCAGAGGCTTTTGCATTAGGCGCTTTATCAAGTCATTTGTTATCAATATTATTGTTTTTCGTGCAGCTCTAAGGTCATTAGAAGTCAAATACTGAAAACCTTGTAATCGCGATATCTGAAGAACGCCAACCCTCGTAAATGTCTTATTGGCTTGTAGCTTCCCCACTCAGAATACATGCAACCTATTGTTTTTTCGTGCAGCTCCAAGGTCATTAGAGGTCAACAACTGAAAATCGTGTCTTCGCGATATTTGGAGAACGCAAACCCTCACAATGTTTTTTATTTGGCTTGTAGCTTCTCCACACTGAGTACATGAATTCCATTGTTTTTCGTGCAGCTACAAGGTCATTTGAGGTCATTAGAGGTCGAACACTGATGACCTTATAATTACGATATCTAGAGAATGCCAATCCTTACAAATTCAATATTTGGCATGTAGCTTCCCCACACTGAGTACGTGAACCATCTCCTGTTGTTGTGTGTTTTGTGTTGTAATCTGTGATCTCTAGCTGTTGTCTATAAAGCGCCCAGAGGCTTTTGCATTAGGCGCTCTATCAAGTCATTTGTTATCAATATTATTGTGTTTCGTGCAGCTCTAAGGTCATTAGAGGTCAAATACTGAAAACCTTGTAATCGCGTGTCTGAAGAACGCCAACCCTCGCAAATTTCTTAGTTGGCTTGTAGCTTCCCAACACAGAGTACATGCAACCTATTGTTTTTCGTGCAGCTCCAAGGTCATTAGAGGTCAACAACTGAAAATTGTGTCTTCGCGATATCTGGAGAACGCAAACCCTCACAATGTTTTTCATTTGGCTTGTGGCTTCCCCATGCAGAGTACATGAAACCTATTGTTTTTCGTGCAGCTCCAGGGTCATTAGAAGTCAAACACTGAAAACCTTGTAATCGCGATATCTGAAGAATGCAGACCTTCACCAATTCCATATTTGGCGTGTAGCTTCTCCACCCTGTGTATATGAACCCTATTATTTTTAGTGCCGTTCAAATGTCATTTAGGTTCAGAAGTGGAACATTTTGCTTTAAACAGTTCCAAGGTTATTTTAGGTCAACAATTCAACTCAAAACATTGAAACGCGATAAACTCAACAACTTTGCGTTCAGTAATTTTACAAATGTTACATACTGCATGGAGCAGATGTGTGGAATCATTTGATTTTTTTCTCAATAACATGTAGGCCTACCATACCTAAGAAGTCCCATAAAATCACAATGGCCTTTTAATGTCCCATGTGTTTCGAGTAAAATGCACAGAGCCCAAGTGAAAAACCGACCAGTTTTTGTAGGGATAATATTTACTTTACTACAGCAAAATTCCCGATGGTGACGATGGTGTCCTTGAGCCCGGGAGATTATTAGGATTATATTGTACATTTATTGAAGACCCATTTCTAGTGTCCACAAGAGATGTTCGTGTCCAAATGCTGAATTGGTCAAAGTGTCATACACAGCTTCAATTGAGCTGACCAATAATGTAGGCTAGATGTTTGGCAGATAGAGGCAAGAGATAATGTCAAGCTTGTGTTTTGCAATGTGCAAAAGACTCTTCTGGCCTGATGATTGGAATGTTTATATCATTGGTAAGTTGTCTGTAATAATTTATTGCACGTGTAGGATTGCCAACTAATATGGATTTCCCTGTACTTAATACTTACCAATTTCTCCTATCCACAAGAGAGTTTCATATCCCAGAACAAATAATTCTTTATTGTTCAAAGTGTTATGATCAATACATCGATAATTTTCAACCAGTGAGTGATATTTTTGGTGCAAATACAGATGTTTGGTCTTTTAAATAACGAAAGTCGACAGCTCTGCATCTGTCAATTTCATTTTCCGTCATCCCAACTTTACAATCTGGTGGGGGCCGGAGAGCCAAAGTGTTTTGAGTCAACATAGGTTGTCTTTGCTTAATAAATTGAATAGACAACTAACACAATGTTTCAAAGTTAACCATCACACATATGTCAATATTGGCCAACAAAACTACGCAGTGGTGTAGAAATTTGTTTCCACTACCAGTTATCAACATTTTTATTAACATTCATATAAAATATATTGCAAGGAATCATACAGCATAGTTGCTATCTTGTTTGACTTCGCCTCAGTAAATTGTAAATTGCTTAGAGTACCATATAAGTCACAATGATCCCTTTCGATTCCTTGCCAGCTGAAACAGGAATCGATGCAGCCATGCTTGTGTGTGTTTTTGCAAACTAACACGAAATGTGAATGATGCAATGTTGGATCATTCTCATACTTGGTAGGTAGAGTTCTCATAGTAAGTACATGATCCCTATTGTTTCGGTGGGAGTCGAAGATTGTTCGAGGTCAACAGAAGTCAAGCAATGGAAACCTTGTAAACATGTTAACTTGATAAGACAAACTCTTGCGAAACAGTTTGGCGGAGACCCATTGTCAGTTTTGGTCGACAGAGGTCAAATAAAACCTTGTAAACATGTTACTTTGATAAGAAAACACCCTTGTAGATGATATTTGTTATGTGGGTCACCATCAGAGAGAACAAGAAGTCATTATTTTGGTGGAGATCCACGGTTATTTGGGGTGAACTGAGTTGAAATATTGAAAACCTTGTAAACCTGTTAACTTGATAATATTTGGAGTGTAGGCCCTGGTCCCATAATGAGTGTAAAAACACTTTGCTTTGATTATAAAATCCTAGAGATGCAGGGATATGTGAGATGAACAGTGGTTGAACCCTTTAACATGGCACCTCACCTTTATTTTAACATATTATATCGTTTGAAAGCATCCAGTCATGTTACTCAGTATATAATAGTACGTTATCCTTGATTAGAGCAGTCTTTATCATAGAGATGCAGGGATATGTGAGATGAACAGTGGTTGAACCCTTTAACATGGCACATCACCTCTATTTTAACATATTATATCGTTTGAAAGCATCCAGTCATGTTCCTCAATATACAATAGTACGTTATCCTTGATTAGAGCAGTCTTTATCATATTACATCTATTTTAACATATTATATCGTTTGGAAGCATCCAGTCATGTTCCTCAATATACAATAGTACGTTATCCTTGATTAGAGCAGTCTTTATCGTTTTGGGAAAATGCCAGCATATGTCCGGATTGCTATGAGATAATTCGAACCAATTACTCTAGGTACGGGATTAGTGGCGTAGCAAGAGGGTGCAGGGCCGGGGGAAAGCTCCTCCTCACATATGTTTGGGGGGGGGGATGGAATGGGGACGCTTCGCGAAAAAAATGAGTAGCCGCGAGTAAAAAGTTAATGTTTTCTTCCCTAAAATGAGAAGAAAAACTCTTCCTTTACTGTTATTTGATACTAAAACCGATAATTTGTCGCGTGCGATGTAACCTGTGTTCTAATTCCCGAATGACTGCCTCTGCTATGCCATGTAAGATATGTTTCCAGAGTATCATTAAATGCACATAGTTTACCTATATATTCGGGTAGCGGGAATTTAAGACACACGGTGTAGCATTAACTTTTGATAAGTGATACCCCCATAGGTGGGTGTAGGGAGTGCATTGGACTGCAGAATGTTGTGATCGATTGCTCTTGAATGCATCAATAGTTTACTCAGATTTTCTTAGAATATACCTATACTCCGTTCGGGATCCTGCCCCCCCCCCCATTTTTTGGTTAAATGGGGGCAAGAAGCCTGAGCATAAAGATAAGAGTTTATAAGCAGCATCATTATACTCGTAATAGTCAGGCTATGTTACCAATATATGCTACAACTTTAGTTGTAAAATGAGTCAGAACCGCGGAGAAAGTGGAGTAAAGGAAGCACAGCATTCGTCATTTCAATTAAAACGACAAGAAATCGCAATGCCGTTGCATTCGCGTCCATACCTAATTTGCTAGGCGTGCAGTGGCGGATCCAGGGGGAGGCACAGGGCGAGGACGTTCGCCCCTTCTTAGAATTTTCAAATCAATGTTGTTTATGTTACACATCCCATAATTCGCCCCTCCTAAGTTGATCCTGAAACTGTATTTGAGTGCATGCAAACATGATCCCCCCTGGAATTCACTCCATGCCGTGTACACGTGACTAAGCAATTTAAAATCATCGCATTTCAAATTTTACAGCCGGATATAGGCAATGATTGCCCATGAGACAATGAACTAACCCCGCCAGATGTTATCCTGAGTCTGCTGATACAAGAGTGAAAGGTATGTTGTGTAACTTGTCAATGATGAAGATTTGATTTACGTCATTGATTCTTGATTTCTCCGAAGTATCAATTATGAGCCATTCAAACCCTGATTATTGGTTTAAACCCGGCTGTTGTAATGTATTTGGGCAACCTCCCAGTCAAATTAGGTAAATGAATGAAAAATAAAATGGTTCAAATTTCTCACTTTAAATCTCATGTATCAGTAACAAAAATCACAAGGGGGAAGAGATTATTTAGGATTATTTTGAATATGATACTGCATACATGAATCGATGGGGAAAACTAAATCCCTCAGACGTAACAAAGATTTGAGATAAACCACTCACTGCTAAAAGATGCACCCACCACAATAGTACAATCTCTGTTGACGTAATGATTTTTATTATTTCCTTGCCAGAGGCAAAAGTGGTTTATCAGTCATTGGGTTGTGTGGCACTATTTGTAAACAAGATAAGTGATGGATGAATAGCATGCAACATTCATTACTTCTTCATACAGCATTATTATCTGACGGTAAAATTATTTGTGAGATTGTTTGATGAAACTGAATTAATGATCTCATTGACACACAACAACATTTTACCTTTTTTACCCTTCTCTCTGGGACTCAAATACAAAGCTTCTTTATCGTTAGCCACTTGATATCTTTTCATCAATGCTGCTTAGCTCAACATTAGTACGCGGACCAATCAACTTGTCAGTACGCTGAAAGCCTCCCCTTTCTGCCTTGTTTCTGCCTGTTTTTTGTAGCACTGAAAAGCAATTCTTTGATCATATACAGTGGATTAGGAAGATTGAGGGGGCTGAGATCAAATGCCTCGAACATTAGTGTGTAAAAAATGATATTTAAAGTAGCTAGTTAAATTATTGAGGGGGCTCAGTCCCGCTACCCCCTCCCCCCCCCCTCCTTCTGCTTCCTAAGCCTATGATATTTTGGCACTTTTCATTATTGTTAATACCGGTACATTTCGGAATAGTGTTTGCAGATTTTGCTTGAAACTTTTACTATGGGTTTCCTTCAGGTTTGGCCCGATATGGTTTCTTGGAAGACTTGAAGCATCCAATTCACTTTTTTCCATTCTACACGTAAAATAATATATATTTTCTTGCAATGTGACCAAACTCTGCTGCGTTTGTATTACTTATTTTGCAAAATAAGCAGATACGAAATGTTCACATATTGCACATACTCCATGAATTATTCATTTAATGGCGTTAGTAGATAGTAGGCCATTTTAAGATTTATTCATGCATGCAGCTGGTTTATGTATATTGTTTGTCAACATGTCCTAAATAGAAGTTAATAAATTACAGGAAAAAGTAATTCCATCAATGTTGTTTAACCAAGCATTAGAGCAGGGTTGATTTCTTATACATGGGCCGATACGCACTGTTTAACATGGATTTCTTTAATAGGCTATCCGATCATAATGGATCGATTGTTGATTATCCTTTAACAAAAAAACCTAACTTCTAATCCTAACCCTGATGGCCAATACAAAATCCTTGCTAACAGGTGCGCTTCAGCTGCCTATACATGGCTCCAAACCTTTGAAGATTCTTGAATATCCTTTTGGCTTTTTCAAGTCTTTGACAGAGCTCAAATATTAAGGTTCTTGTGAAAAGGTCATTAATTTGAAAACCCTTTGAACTTTGATCCGCTGAAAAATGGTTACAATTGTATTGTCTACATTCTTCTCTATCTCGTTGAAACCATTTGTACAACATTCATTTTTTATTCCTTGCTAGAGGCAGGAATCTATACAGTCACGCATGTGTGTATGTCTGTGGTTCGGTGTGTCTGTGACGCTTCTTTTAAACAAGATAACTGATTGATGCAAGGTCAAATACTTCTCATACTTGGGTGATGTATTACTCATAGTGAATACATGGCCCCCATTGATTCAATTGAGCTTACACTTGGTATGTATGTCTCTCATAGTGAGTATATGATCCCTAATGTTTTTGGTGTAGGTCAAAGGTCATCTGAGGTAAAAATGGGTCAAACACTGAAATCTTTGTAAGCATCATAACTTGACATGGCAAACATCAATTAAGCTTGCATTCGGTATGTGTGTCCATCATAATTTGTACCTGACCACTATTGAGTTTGGTGGAGGTCAAAAGTCATCTGAGGTCAACAGCAGCCAAACACTGAAAATCTCTTACGCAGGATAACTTGATAGGGCAGACTTCAATTGAGATCACACTTGGTATGTGTGTTTACCATAGTTCGTAGCTGATCTCTATTCAGCGGAGGTCAAGGTCACCAGGGATCAACAGAGCAACACTGAAAACCTTGTAACCTGCAATGTAACTTGATAGGGCAATCTTTAATTAAACTCATACCTGGTATGTGTGTTCAGTTAGTACATTATCCCTATTGTTTTCGGTGGGGGTCAAAGGCCATCTGGGGTCAACAGCAGTCAAACATTAAACACCTTGTAACCACCATAACTTGAAATGGAAAACTTCAATTGAGCTCATGCTTAGTACGTGTGTTCCTCATAGTTAGTACATGGTCCCTGTTGTTGTGTGAGGTCAACAAAGGTCAATCAATTTAAACACCATTTACTTCATCAGGCAAACTTCGATGGGCTCATACTTTGTTGATATGATATGTCTAATGAGTTATTAGTACATGTTTTGTTGAGATCACTGGTCATCTAAGGTCAAACAGTGAAAACCACTTATGTTCGAGATATATTATTTCAAATCCAACAGCAAGGAATCACGAAGCCCTCGGCTCTTATTTCAAAATGAAAATGTAACAAACAATCATTTGTATAATTGATTCATTTTTCAATGTAATGAACAATCATTTGTACAATTGATTCATTTTTCAAACAATGAACATGTAACAAATAATCAGCCTAATAAGTAGGCTATGTGAGATACATATATGTTGGCGTGGCTGTTAATTTGTATCCCAAGAATCGCCGCCACACTACCTCGTCATTTGACAGGATATGCAGCTGCAAGACGAAACAGATCCCAATGAAGATCTTGAAAATTTGGGAAATATTTTTAATACAGTTCCTGCGAAGTATGCCCCTAAAAAAGAGAGGAGGAAAAAAGTCAGCCACAGTGGATCAATATTGATATGAGCAATGAGTACCCCGACGTCCTATTGTTACCGGCGGAACAGAGTCACTTCTCTTATTCGCAGTGCCAAACAAGATGACTAATTTATGCAAAATAAAGGAAATTCCAAGGCAATATGGAATAAAAAACGAAAAGGTGCGATCCAATGGTAATGGCAGGTGCTGCCCCAAATTGTTCCATTTTTAATGTTAAACAAATAACTGGATCAAACAATATATCGAATGCGTTTATTTCATTTTTTACTTCAGTGGCTTCTTCCTATGTAGACATTGATCCAAATCCAAATTTGTACTGAAACTTCGTATATGCACAAAATTATACAAAATGTCGCTTCCACGCTTCCCGAGAATACGATTCTAGATATCTATGTTTCGGAAGAATTCGTATTAAAGCAACTGAGTAGATTAGATGCTATATAAAGCCATGGGATTAGATGGAATAAGTTCATACGTTTTGAAAGTAGCCGCAAGAGAGATTTACTCAAGTGTGACACATATTCTAAATACAAGCTTGCAGAGTAGCATATTTCCATCACGTTATGATCATCTAATTAAACACTCTTTATTAATTTAAGCTCTTCACAATCAGGGTCTCGAAGAATGCATTCATGCGAAACAGCCTTGATCGAAGTTATGGATGGCTGGATGGAAGCCATAGCCAAGGCGAATTATTAGGTACAATTTTCTTAGATCTAAGAAAAGCATTTGATTTGGTCGACCATGATATAACTTACTACTCCACAAACCTAAAATATATGGATTATCAAATAATGCCCACCTATGGTTCAAATATTATCTTACGGACAGGCAGCGATGTACTTATATAGATGTACTCTGCTCAACGGAATCTGACATGCGGAGTCCCACCTTGTCAATCCTAGGTCCACTCCTGTCTTAAATACACCTAAATGATATGGACCCATTTTTAACCAATGTCAAGGTAGATATGCATGGCAAAACATGGCGTCGTTGGGTCATCAAAGCACATGATCTACCACTATAAATAATTCTCTGCTCGAAAATATGAATTGTAAAAAGTTGCTTGGTGTTGAGATTGACAGCAATTTATTGTGGCGAGACCAAGTCGATTCCATTTGCAAAATTGTAAATGGAAGACTCGCATTGCTAAGACGAATAAAGCGCTTTGTTGATCGAGATACTGGCATTTTATACTATATGTTTTCATCTAATTCCACTATCGAAGACTCTACACTGTAAAAAATTCCGGTGGAATTTCGTAGAATGACAGAGTAAAAAACAAAGAAATACATAAGATTTACGAAAAAAGTGCTGTCAATCGATTGACAGCACTTTTTTTGTATTTTATGTATTTCTTTGTTTTTTTCTCTGTAATTCTACAAAATTCCGCCGGAATTTTTCACAGTGTACTCTTCCCTCCCCCTTTTCCTAGTTTCTCTGTGACCATCACTGACGTCCCTTTCATTACGTGTGCAGTTCGTCAAACCTTGCTCAAACTGGATATCAAGAAAGCTTCTGGACCCGATGGTAATCCTCCTATTGTTCTTAGGAACTGTGCTCCTGAGCTTGCGCCCATTCTTAGTAAGCTTTATCGTCTCTCATACTCTTCGGGTTGTTACCCTTATGCTTGGAAGCATGCACACGTTTGTCCTGTGCCTAAGAAGGGTGATAAATCTAACCCTTCTAATTATAGGCCTATTGCCATCACTTCTGTACTTTCTAAGGTTATGTAAACCATAAATAACAATCATGTTCTGAATTTTCTGGAGATGCACTCATCGAATATTGACCATCAATATGGGTTTCGTCATGGCCGGTACACTGGTGATCTTCTCGCTCTTGGTACTGATCAGTGATATCATGCCATTGAGTTCTTTGGTGAAAGTAGGGTTATTGCCAAAGCATTCGATCGTGTGTGGCACGCCGGCCTCCTTACTAAACTTCCTTCGTTTGGGTTCAGTGCCAACCCTATTTCATGGACAAATAGTTTTTTCACTGGCCGCTCTATCTCCGTCCGGATTGATGGTGCTCTCTCTGAGACCTTCCCTATCAATGCTGGCGTTCCCCAAGGCTGTGTGTTTTCTTCAACACCCTTCCTAAAATTTAGTAATGACCTTCTTAGCTCTACCTCCAATAGTATCCACTCTTTTGCTAATGACCCTACTCTTCATCAGTCTCTTTAGTTTTCCCACTCAACGCAGGCTGGATGCTCTTGCTGTTGATCGATCCTTTGTCCCTAGCTAATTTGATGCTGATTTGGATTCCACCTTAGACTGGGGTTCAATAATTTGGTCACGTTTAACCATTCCAAGACCCAGAATTTGCTTATTTCTGGTTATCGAGACACCAATGTGCTTATTCTATCTATGGCTGATCAAATTCTTCCCTAAGATGCTTCTCTCAATATCCTTGGTATGGACATTTCAAATAATCTGTTAAGACTATTGCTTCCAATGCCTCTGAAAAGTTGGGATTTTTATTTCCTGCTAGGAAGTACTTTACCCCACCTCAGCTTCTTCTGCTTTACAAGACCCAAATTCGCTCCCTATTGGAGTGCGGTTGCCATATTTGGGGTGGTGATTCGGTGTCTGCTTTCGGTGTCGTCGAGCGCCTACAGAGAAAGGCAATTCGTCTTGTCAATGATGACTATCCCTCACTGCCACTCTTCAGCCCCTGCCTCACCGTAGGTCGGTGTCCTCCCTCTGTCTTCTTTATCGCTACTTTCATGGTCATTGCTCCTCGGGGTGCTGTTTCTCCACTACATCAGGTTACCCGTATTACTCGTTTGTCTTCTTCCCGGCCACCCTTTTTGGTTGCGTATCCCTCATCATCACACCGAAACCTATGCTCGGTCTTTCTTTCCTCGCACTGTGCGTGCCTGGAATATGCTCCCCCAGCATGTGTTTCCTCGATCCTTCGATCCCCAGCTGTTTAAATCAAGGATAAATGGGTTGGAACTTTCCTCTTTTCCTTAGCTTTTTGTGCATGACGGTTGCCTCGCTTTTGTGTGGTTTCTATGGGTTCGCCCTTCCTTGTGTCTTTTTGTTTGAAAACAAAAACAATCATTGATTACTGCAGCATTATTTGGAGCACGTGTAACAAAGGAGAAATGCAAAAAGTGATTGAACTTCAGAAAGCAGCAGCCAGAATTATTTTGGACGGAGATTGATCTGAAGATATGTTTAAAGAACTATAGGAGGCAAAAAATTGAAAATAGAATAAGGGATAAGCGATTTATTATGGTATACAAACCATTACATGGAAAAACTCCTTCGTGCATTACTGACATGTTTACTACATTAGACAAAATTCATGCACATTCCCTCAGGTCGACCGTCAGTTTGAAATGTCTTTCTCGAAGGCGGTTAAACGGATTATCATAAGAAAAGATTCTCATACCTTGCTGCCAAAGAACGGAACAAAATTTTACGTAATGTAAAAGAAAGAAATACCTTATATACTTTTAAGCGTCTCATTAAGTCTATCACATGTGCATAATGCTTTTGCACAAAAAATCTTTTCAAGTTTGTCTTTTCAGTGAGTTATATTAACTGTTTCAATCCCAGATGTTTGTATTTTGTAATCATGTCACAATTAATTTTAATTTGTTTTATTCATCTTTCATTGTTAATACGCTTTAGCTTATAGCTTTTAGCTTCTAGCTAACCGAGTAACCCTCGTAAACTATTGTTGTAACAATGATAACCAGAAATCCAAACAGATTAGTGATTCCTTGATTGTAAAATGACTGAAAGCGAAGTATGAAAATCCCTAACATGGTTTTCAGTGTCCAAACTTTGCTGACCTCAGCTCACCCTCTGACACCAAAATCAATAGGGTCCCTGTACTCATTATGAGAAACATACACACATAATTTGAACTTGATCTGGCATGGTTGACTTTTTCAGAGTTTGACCTCAGATTAACTCTGACCTCTCCCAAAAACAATAGAAATCATATACTCATTATGGGAAACATACATACAAGTATGAACTTGATCCAACCAGGCATGGTTCACTTTACAAGCAGAAAGTACCAAAATTACCTCAATTTCACAAAATTTCAGACCTCCACCAAAATCAATACGGTTCTTGTACTCATCATCAGAGCGCTACACATCAAATTTAAACTTGATCGGACCAAGCATGGTAGACTTAGCGTGTTTACAAGGTTTCCCGAATTTGACTGCTGTTGACCTCCAAAAAACAATGGGGATCATGTACTCATTATGGGAAACATACATACCAAGTATGAACTTGATCCAACCAGGCATGATCGACTTAGCGTGTTTACAAGCAAGAAACACCCAACAAGACCTGAATTTAACAGAATTTCCATTTTTTTAACCAAAATGAAGTCAGACTTTTTTTACTGCAAAATTTCCCGCCAAAAAGGGCAGGTCACTCATCCATGCAGCCCACCCCTAGCTACATCACTACTCCTATGAATACAATTTGTAAATACATATTTGTATGTGCTTTTTTATCGTCACTTCATTTCAGATGCCGGTGATTTTGATCGTTTTCTTGCATGCTTTACTTACCACAAGGAGGGTGATTTCTTTGTGAGCACTTTTACCAATGGTGTACCGAATATTTCGATTCGGGTGGGTCACAGTTGTTCACACATCATAATGTAACGTCACCCCATAGGATCGCCGATCTTCTAGCTGGCGTTCGAAATATCGACCGAGTCGACTCGAACGGAAGAATTGAAGTACACAATAAACACAATTTAATGAAAACAGAACAGTTCTTTCAAAATAATAGCACCTATATTTCAGGCGATTTATATTAGTACATACCAAGAAGACGAATTATCAATCACAGAAATAATAATAATAATAAATAATATCACGTATTTAGATAGCGCCTCTCCACCGAAGTGCTCGAAGCGCTTTACAGATATTACCCCGCTCATGGGAACCAGTCACGCTCTCCGACAATCCCGGATAGTAAGTTGCTGCAGATTAAATTCGCTCAGGGCTGTGCTCACAGGTCCCCAATTAGCACCTGGGTATAGAGGAGCGGTGGAGATAAAGTGCCTTGCCCAACAGCACAACAGAAGAGCTGAGCGGTCTTGGCGGGATTCGAACTCACAATCTATCGATCCAAAAAGTCCAGAGCTCTACCGGCTGAGCTACTCCGATTGAGTTAATTAATCGATCAAACGACAAATAACTGCTGGTTTAGGTCCTTTCCTTCTGTGTTTCCCATGCGTCCCGGACACCGACTCTATAATCTGTGCGTCCTGATAGTCCGTGTAGGCTACCATGTGGGTCGTGGAGACCGTTCACTCTGTGCGTCACTTTCCCCCCTTGCGTTGTAGAGACCGTGCACCCCGTGCGTCATAGAGACCCGTTGCGTCCCGTGCGTCGTAGATACCGTGAGTCAAAGCACTCCGTCCGTGCGTCAATGCACCCTGTGCGTCGAGTTCGTGCACTCCGTGCGTCAAATGCACCGTGTGCGTCGTAGAGATCGTGCACCGTGCGTCGATGCGTCAAATGCAGTATGTGTGTCGTGGAGATCACCTATGCACCCTGTGCGTCAATTAACCTTCTGCGTCAAATGCACCCTGTGCGTCGTGGAAACCATGCACTCCGTGCTTCAAAGCACCCCGGGCGTCGTGAATACCGTGCACTTTCTGCGTAAATGCGCACCGTGCGTCAATGTGCTTTATTCGTCCTGGTGATCGCCTCTGCATCATGTGCATCAATGCACCCTGTGCGTCCTAGAGATTGTCTCTTTACCCTGTGGGTCAAGGAGCAACTGAGAAACCTACGCAGTTCGGTATGGGGAAGAAAATAGCCTATGTGTCCCGACCAGTTGTAAGCAGATAGGCCAATATAGCCTATTCTCTAGCCTGGCACTGTTTGAATCTGTCGGCAAAATATTCAATTTGTAGGCGTTTTCCTGGGACTTTACATGTGAACCTCAGCCTTTGTATGTAATACAAAATTATGATAGTGCCCTTTACCAGGAGGG
>JAODUJ010513859.1:0-14423 GCA_027564615.1 Psolus chitonoides
ATTGGCATTTTCGTTGAGGAGAAAACGGTAAGGGATATACGATACACCGTAGGCCCTATATGGGTTCGTTCGACTGGCCTCTGTCGATAATTCGTACCCTCCGTCGGAGAAATCCTGGCGCAACCCCAGTTTATATTAACCAACTAATAATACCTAAATCAGGTAAAGCAGTTGTGTAAAACATATTTATCTAGTGTAGGTTAGGAGGACATACGAATCAAACGATGGACAAAATCGGTCATTTCTCCCTATCACTTTTTAATGTGTACCAACCTGTATTTCCACTAAATGATCCCACAGATGACAGTCTGTATTTGTCGGATTCGTCGTTGATGCGGAATAAGCTATATGTGGCGTAATAAAGTCGTCCGTCTCTGTCAGTAAGATCTATGCGTAGTTCATAATCTTTCTGGTTCGTCAAATTGTAGATTTTATCATTTCCAAGCCACATCCCGCGATCAAGAGAGCCGAAACCATTCTTGTAGTCATTCCAGTAACGGTAGAAGTTATCTGATCCATCTTGGCGTTGAAATACCTAAAAAGCCAAAATATATGACAACTGAGTATCTGTACTCGATTTACAATTAGGAGCTCAGGAGTACACTTTGTCGAATCTATCAAAACTGCTTGGATTTCATTTCCATCACACAATCTGTAGAGAAAAATTGCATCATTTCTTTCCATCCTGATACTAGTAACCTATCAAGACAAGACGTCTAGAATATTTTCAGGAACCCCTGAATGATTTTTAGATTTAAGCCTGAATCAATGGTATCTACTGGTGGATGTAAGGAATATTTTGGGGGAAAGGGCAAACTCCATATTTTTAGGGGCAAAGTCATGACGTCATAACTGAAATGGCTAAACTTTCTCTAATAACACAACATTTAGTACCTACTGCCCTTTGCTTGCAGTTCAGTGCTAAGAGATCGCAGTAGGTAAAGTTAGGCACTGGAGAATTCCAGCGTCTAATAGAAAATTATCCAGGGGTATAACGGCGGTAGTGCGAGATATATCTTATACAGAAGCTTAATTGCACGACGTGTTATTTTAGTACATTTGTTTAGTGAGCCGATAAAGGCTAACGAGGAACGTACCGTCCAGCCGCCTCCGTCAGCCATGTTACAGTACACTTGGAATGGATTTTGCGACCAGGCAGGGTTGATGTTGTACAGCCCACTGCTTGTTTGCCCATTGCTGAAAATATCTTGGCAATCTGTCGCAGTAACAATGGCTGTACACTGTACTCCGTCACCTTCGTAATCTGCGTTACAGGAACAATTCCATTCGTTGTCACTCTGCTCACAGGACCCATGTGGATTGCACTGGAAGTCTTCCTCACAGTCTAGCTGACCAGACGTACAAGAACATCTCTTACCGCAGTTTGGGGAGACATAAATAACGCCCTCCTAGTGGTTCAAAAGACGAAAGAATAAAAGTTTATTTATATTATGTCATCATCACTATAATCATGATTAACCTGTCTTGGGTATACATCAGAAATCTCGTCGAGGTTGGCCTATTTGCGAAATATACAAGAAGCTGTAGGCCTACCTACTGCCGCCTTGATTTGGGAAAATGGTCCGGTTTGGAAAAATGAGTGTTGGAACGTGCGAGAGCTATATAGATTATTTGTGACATTTTTAAGTAGTACGCTAGCAGTTAATGTTACCTATAAATATTATCTAATGAACTATAATCCATATATGATATTATTATTTCAGGTTAATTTCAAATTATTTTACTTCAGTAGATATTTAAACAGATTTGGTAAATGACTGGTTGCGTGGCAATGTGTAAACATGGATATAAATCAAGAGCTAGTACAAGAATACCAGCGGTACTATACACTAGCGTAGCCAGAGAAGGGGGAAGGGGCTTCCCGCCCCAATTTTCGGTCATCAATGGTTTTGTCGTACATTCGTGGTCCTGTAGGCAAATTTGTACATGTATCGGCATAGTGTACCCCCTTCGTCATCCCACCCGACTTCCGACACCCAAGCTAGGCTAGTATATAGTACTATACCACCAGAAGATTCCTGATCTGTCGCCCCAAACATTGTATATTTGATTTGATTTACTTTATTTGTTTTATCACATATATCAGCTTAATTGATGATATCATGGTACTTTACCTGACCCGTAAATTAAATGATACACATGGAAGGTGATATTTGATTAGGATTCTACCTAAAGATTCTACCTAATTCACAAGTGGAGGAATCACATTCGATACAAAGTCAAGAATGTGTATAAACAAAGCAATGAAATTCGCCATATGCACGTACATAGATGTTGCTTCTTGGTTCTTGATCACACAGAAAAGGTCGGATTGCGATCTTTCCTTGTGTTGTCATATTGAACACTGGTTGATGATCGGTCAGTTGTTCTTCCTTCATGGGAGGCCATATTCTGCGAATGACGTCAGGTAGAATGTTCGATTCAACAACACGATTTGTTAATTCGTGTTATAAGCGAGAGAACTTGGACTTGAACTTGGTTTTATTTCTACAACTAACATAAACAATCACTAACCTGTAAAACAGTCCCTTTTCCGCCGTCTGCTTCTGACAGGAAACACCCGCACTGGCTTTTAGGTATACAGTAACCATCGTTTATTAGGAACTCATCAGGACATACGCACAATCCAGTCACATGGCATGAGTTGGTGCAGCTTCCGGGGTCAGCACAGGATCTCTGGCAAGAACATGTACTGTTCAGCATGTTAGTTGGACACGTGAGAATGGTTCCTGAAGAATGAGAACATAAACAAATTACATGGCTAGTTACATAAAATCAAAATCTTTGAGTTGGTACACGATCTTCGACAGGTAGATGTACCGGATTAAATGCTGTTTGGACACGAGACTATCGATTCTGTGGTATAGGGTCATAAACGTACTACAGAGTTAGTTACCTAAAACAATCTTTGTGGTGTTATCTTTCGTGTACATGTAACGTACACCATGTTTTTGGGCACGTGACAATGGTCTTTTTGAGATAGGATATAAATGAGCTACACGGTTAGTTACCCAAACAATCTATCGGGGTTGGTACGCGTTTTCCAGCAGGTACATGTAATGGACACCATGTTGGCTGGACACGTAAATATGGTTTATGTAGGTAATAAACATGAACAATCTAAAAAAACAATTAGTAACCTAAATAATAATACACAATGCAGTTAAGGTACAGGCTAGATTTGGTGCATGTTTGAGGGTTGATACATATTCTTTTGCAGAGACATCATGTTGATTGAAAACGTGACAGTGGTTTTTGTAAGTACAATGAACAATCAAAATGTGACACGATTCAGTTAGGTACAGGTTGAAGTTCGTTTGCGTTTACCAGGTTCGGCATCTGGTCCCTGGCAGGTACATGTACCGAAACAATGTAAATGTTTTCTGCCAGATACTAACATCAACGAAATACACAATTCCTGGCAGATACATGTATGGATCACCATGTTGGTCGGGCATGTAACTAGTATTAGTTCTACAAAATGGGAACATATGCGTGGATGAACAATAAAAACATACAATCAAATGACAATCAATATGTACAATGAGTTAGCTATAGAAAAATAACACCTGTTGATGCATCTATAAGAGTCGGTACATGTCAGGCACTTGGTTGATTAAACGGGTGACACTTGTTTTTGCAGGAAAGAGAACATGGCGTATTGTACAATAAGGAACCTTTTGCAGATTGGGACAATAACACCATTCAAGAGGTATCGCATTTTAGTTGTCTCACCTATCAAGGTCGACTCTGACAAATAAGTCGGACATCATGTAGGAGTGTAGGACCTAATAATCGCTGCTGCAATGAACGATTGTGATGCATATGTCCATATGGATTCGGTTTCAGGCACGGAGTCGGTGCAGCTATGAGAGTGACATGAATCCTGGTTTGCTCAGAAGCAGAACATGACCCCAGATATTACACAAAAAATGGTCAGGAATTTTGACAAACAGGATGTTTAGCAAAGAAACATAAACCAACATGTTTTTAGTTGCGTTAGATGCCAGTTATACTGAAAGTATCATAGATTTCTTACCGCCATTTGCTATGAATAGCCTAAAAGAAATGGTAATAAGAAAATATCTCACCGTCATATTGTCCCGTGCTGACAAGTTTGTAGTTGCTGTAGGCGTCAGTGATACGAAAACTGCCATATGTGACGTAAAATGCCGACCCGTCATTGAGTGTTACATCGATGCGAAATTGATATTTCTTTTGGTTTGTCAAGTATGAAAGCCTCTGGTTGCCTAGCCAAAACTCCTGCGAGGGAAAACCAAACCCAGATTCATAGTCTTCCCAGCTGCGGTTGAAACTGACGACTCCATCCATCCGACGTCCTATAACCTGTAAAAATGTGAAAGTGAATTTGATTGAATAAAATTATATACAGTGTATGAAATGACTTTACTCTATTCACCTGACGTATCAGATGATCAGATATATCAGTAACACAGTCAATCTTTAAAAACCAAGAGTAGACGGTTCAGCACTTTGATTATGTACATCTGGAAATTTTGGAATATCAAACGGATATCAACATGACAATCTATAAAATGGTATTGTACGATACTGTGCAACACTACTTAATTGGAGTACTGGCGCACAGGTGAAGTCCTCCCGAGTTCCACGCGCGTTTGTTCAATGTGGGTACCTAACATAATTACCCAGGCTGGAGTCCAACTCTGGACCTCCGGCTACGAGGCCGATGCTGTAAGTACAACTTGGCTACTCAATAATTTGAAAGGGTCCCCCCCCCAACAAGTACCCCCTCCACAATTACCGTGTAACCGTCACTGTCGCAGTAGGCATCGAAGGCCTCAGAGTAACCAGCTGGCTTGATGACGTAGACACCACTTGAATTTAAAGATGAACATTGGCCCAGTACCTCCAGGCAATCTCTTGGATACTCGGATTGTTGATAGAAGGAATAAGATGGCGCTGTAAAGAGTGATATATAAAACATTCAATAAACTGTTCGGGCCTTCACGTGATGCGACGGTTGTTTGGGCTACATGGCGGATTGAGGGTGTACTTGGGGTGCGACCCATCCCCTCCTTTTTGACCTGCTCTCCGAAAAATAATGTGAAATAATCAAAATATCAAAAAATGTTACAAAATAATAACAGAAGTAACAATTGAAAACACCTAAAATAATTAGAAGGAAACAATGTCGAAATATCAAAAGTATATTACAAAATTCTGAAAATATATTATAGATCTTTACAGAAATTGCGTCAAGAGTTCTTTGTATTTTTTTTGATATTAGGCTATTGTAGAATTGATCAAATGAATTTTAAGACTCGCTTTTCCAATAAAGTAATAAAAACTTGTCAGGTTGAAATAACCTTGAAAGTATTACGGAATTAATATATTGACCTCACCGCTAAAATAGTTTCAGTTTTATAAAAAGTTGTAGAAATTCTGAGATTTGTTAAAAGCTGTGAAATTCTTGTTGAACTTGATTCGCTTGTTCCAAATTAAGTTTAACAAAATCGAAGATCTTTCAAGAAACTTGTTTTCGTTTATAATTAGGAAATTCCGTAGCATCATCAATACAAAAATACTTTCAGGATATTTCCATAATTTTAATTTTTTTCTAAATTATTGAAGCATTGAAAAATCGTTGTTAGAAAAAAAATGTTACCAATTTTGAATCTCCAGACTATAAAAATTTCCATTTTGTGGAAAAATTCTAGAGTAATTACGGATAAAAATGAAAAACAGTTGTTGAGGGTTTCGATTTTTTAACATTTGATAAAAAATTACAGTTGCAAAACTTCCGAAAGTTCCAAAACAGAACTTACTTTGATCGTCAGTCACGCTGTAGCTGTTCGGCTGGTTACCCTGAAATAAATTCAATAACTTTATTTACTGAAGAAATTGTGAAGTAGAAAACATTCTAACTCAAACTAATAATTACCCTCTGACATGTTATGTCACACGGCATTAAGTAAGATATGACATTCTGCTCTATGGGGTGGCGCCAGGATTTTACACCGACGGGTTCCGAGTCCGAGTTCCCGAGAGCGTGGCCAGTCGAGCGATCCCATACACACTATATCGTATATCACGTACTGTTTTGTCCTCGACGATATAGTCAATCCTTTACCGACCGGGGTGGATAGAACAGCCCGACGACGGTGGAATGTGCCCCCTCCCCCGTTCCTTTGCTAGCGCCGTTCCTCTATGCAGATAAAATGATGGAATGCCGCGTTTCCATATCATCATCATGAAGAAAATTGACGAATTATTGACCTACCAATCCCATGACTTTACCTGACGAATTGTGTAAGAAATCATTGTGTTATCATATATCATTCTGTTCTTTATTTTTATTCGCATGATAATAAAAAGTCACCGAATACCGATTTATAGGATGATTTGCCGAGTATCAATATATCAGGATACCTTGTGAGATTTGACAGGGATCCTATTACATCGCGACGAGTTTCTATACCTTCAAGAGAAATATAGGCAAATTCCAATTCTTGTTACACCTGACGCATGCAGTAACCAGGGTAACAGATCCGTAAATAACAATCCATAATAGAGAAAAAATATTTCATTTGCGATGTATTCTCTGAAAACTGTGATACTGAGAAATATGGAGATATATTTCATGACCTTCTTATTCAAGATACTAAATCTGTGATTCAGTGTTAGAATTCTAACGTTTATTATTTCAATTAACTGACACATAGCGCAGGTAGAGAGGATTCTGCTTGCTCCAATTGATCGAAGTGTGTTTGAAAAAAACTACTTAGATTAAAATAATTCACACAAATGCTTTGTGAGAGGTACTGCATGAAACAGACAAATGAAATATCATGCAGTGATGCGGTAGAATAGGTAGATTTCAACATAACTCTTCATCATTAAAATCATTAAAATAGCAAACTTGTGTGTCGTTTAATCAACTTTCGAGAGAATAGATCAGAAAATATAAAACTCAATACAAATCAATTATTCACTGTAAAAAAAAGACAAAATTAATACTGTGCACTGTTTCTCGTGAGCGTTAAGATGAAGCTTGAAATTCTTGAATAAAACTGATGAAATGGAATACACAATTTTCAGGAGCGTCAGATAATGGATTGGTAACATTTATTTTTATGAACATTTTATAATTGCTTCTTATTGAGAGGCACTGATCGTTTAAATTGGTAAAAGGTTTCACATGTTGTAATACTTTGTTTTTTGTAAAGGATAGTCCCACCAAAATGAAAACTTGATATGTTGTAGAAAAGAATTTACTGTATCATTCTCCGAAAATCCCTTCTGAATACTTGTTACTGTTCTTGAAATTTCTCAGTTTTATTACCAATTTGGCTCACAAACACTTTTAACCCACAATCCTATGACGTGACGGTTACGCCTTGTCCACGAAAGCCTATTATAATTGGATGAATACTTTTCCTTAAAATTTTCTATATTTTTTTCAAAAGTGTTAAAGCAACCACTGCGCTAAAACTTTCCGAGCTTTGGCATAACTTACAAAACATCGGCTACAAAACTTGAAGGTCTACAAGCTGGCAAGTGTATTATAGTACAAATGTTGCCAGATGCTGAGTATGTGAGATTGAATCAACTTCAAATATCAACAATTCAAAACAAAAGTGTTATTGCAATAGAACTCTCCCCATTGAGTTTGGTTTTTCATCTTCCTAATTTTCAGATTTGGTGGGTTTTTTTTTTTTCTTTTTTTTCAGTTGAATATTCTTATATGATGAAGTTTGGGTCAGTCTCAATACAGCTATATGGAATATGCATGCCATGTAGCGATATGTAACGATATAAAGAAATATTGTAAAAATAGATAACATAATATATTCTGAAAGAAGCACAAACGTATAAGAACTTTTAAAAACGATATGATAATAGGATTATTTAAAATTCGTGACTGAAATCAATAAAATAACAAATATGCAAGTCGTGCCATCAAATAATTTTCAAGAGCATTCAAGTTTTGGAAAATTATTTTTTAACAGCCTAAGTTTTAACCAGAAAATTTGTGAACTTAGCCCGGAACATAGCAAATAATTTTTTAATAGAAATTAAATGCATAGCGAACAAAACATGCATGACATTTTTAGGAGCGTTAAGGTGTAAAGTTTCTGTAAAACTAAATAAACTTCATTATAAAAATGTTCATGATTTTTATTTTTTTTGTAAACTCAGATACAGATTTTGAAAATTAAATTAAATATACATGCTTGACATTTTTAGGAGCTTTAAGGTAAAATGTTGTCTTACAAAACATATTATGACCTTGTTCATGAAAAATGTTTGTCCTGCAATGGTATTTAGGAGCATTAAGATGAAGTATATGTCTTAAACAAAATTCCTGGAAAAATCTATCAAGGTAACGCATGCCTGTCATTCAATGATTTTTATAAGCGTTTGCATACTATTCAAAACATGAAATTCTTGATTAACTACATTTAAGGTTGTCCGTAAAAGCAAAGGTTTTCATAGATCATTGCGGAAACCTTTTCATTGTTGTTATAAAATGAATGAAACAAAAGAAAAAATGTGTAGTGTGGATTTTTTTTATTAATGTTTAAAGTTTTGCAGTCTCAACATCACAATTTGAATGAGAACGTGATCAGGTGATGATTCAAAGTTAAAGTCGCCAGCAAAATAGAATAAATGTGAATGTTTCGCTATGTTTTCTATAGCGTCAACAAACAACCATGGAAGTGATGAACTTTGATTTGACCTGATTAGAATCTACCAGGATATATTCATTCATAAAGTAGTTTTGAGAGCGTTTAAAACAATGATCATAATTAAAATTTATATTTGACAAAATGATGTTCGGTAACAGTTATTGTTTTTTACCAAGATAATCATGCCCAAAACAATTTGGCTTGCAAATTCTTACTGTTTTAGATGTCAAACTACAATTTTGTATTAGAGATACGTCCTAAATGTCTTTGGCGATAAGTTTGCCTGAGCAATGTTATTGTGTTAAAAGTGCTGATATATTTAATGAATACTATTCATGGCAAAGGAAACTATGCACGTTATGCAGTGACTACTTTTATGAGTATTTATGGAAGCATTTTACATATAACATGTTGGTCCATTGAATTTAATGACTAAAGAAATTATGCATGTTCTGACGAAGGTACTTTTCAAGGTGTTGAAATATAACATTCTGGAGTAAAATCATTTAATTATTAATAACATGAAACATTTACTTTTCAAAATAATATTAGGAGCGTAAAAGTTGAACATGGTCCCTAAAATGTATGATTACCATCAATAACTTATACTGTTATAAGAAATATGTATGTTATGAAGAATTTTCAGAAGCGCTCGGAAATGCTAAACATAAACTCATTAATAATATAGAACATATGCGTGCCATGGTGTACTTTTTAGGACCGTTAATAAATCGCCACCTGTATGGCGTCTATACTTCTTTTTGTTAGCGTAGTGACGAACGTTTTTTAAGACAGATATAACCTAAAGCTTTTGCTCAGCATTACGAACTAGTAATCGACAATCAAATATAATTTATCTAAGAAACTAAGAAGACTGAGAAACAATTAAAAAGGCGTAATTATTTTACAATCGAAATATTGATAGACATTGATTTATTCTTGTTTACACATTCGTCACTACGCGGTATTGATAATAAATATGACCAATGTCAGTTATACAGATTATTTCATTTTATTTTTGTATATTAATATGTGTTTTATAGAGCCTTTTTGAAACTGTAGACGTTTTATACATGCATGAACAATTATCATTTGTTTTAATCCTTAAGAAATCTTATCGGGAGACGTTATAAAAGTTACATATTAAAAATTATCATAAATCGTGCATGCCGGGCCCCGATTTGTATATGTCAAATGAAGTTGGTGTCACATAAAATTGCAGAGTAAAATTGTGATTTTGTGAAAGTAAAATTGTGATTTTCAGGAGCGTTATGTTGTAACGTTATGACTTTCTTCTTTGTGAAAAGAGTATAGATTCTTTTTTGGAAAATTGTAAAATTCCTTCACGAATGTGTTCAGAGAAAATGAAAAGAAATGTTTAGAAAATGACGGAGACCAAGTAAAATCAGCAAAGTAAAGGGGTAGGCCTATGTAAGAAAACATTTCTTGAATTAAGATATTTTCAAATCTAGTTCAGGTTACTAGCTTTGTATTAAATTTTATGTTTCGTTATTGGTTGCATAATAAGTTTTTAAAACGTTCACAATGGGTTTGTATATTCAGAATATTCACGACAGGTAGAAAAAGTCCTAAGTCTAGACTCATAATCTATAATCTACTGACTAACAGATGTATATTTTTTGTGGAGGAGTTGTACGAATAATCGGCGAGAATAAGAACTTTGGTTGATGCATGTCTGTTTGTATGTATACGACATAAATGAAGTTACATCATGATAATTATATCCATTAACATCCAAAACATGCAACATCAAAAGCAAATTTGAAACCTGTCACATGTTAATCCGGTTATTTCTATTTCTGATTAACGAAAAATAATTAGCTATTACAAGTTCGTTTTAGTGTAGGTATGGAGTACGTCGAGTAATTGTAATTTGAAGCTATAAAACAATCAATTATGCCTGATAAACTCAAGAATATTTGTAAAAATGTTCATATCTAAATTGAGATATTTAGATGTTAAGTTTTGTAATGACCTCATTTGACAAATGGTTTTGGTGACAATCATAAAGACCACCAATATACCTTCGAAAACTAAGTTTGAAATTAGATGTTTCAAATACATTGAGAACGATATTGCCCAATTTACTCTCACAACTTGAAAGCATGAAGTAACAATTCAGTATAAATATATATCACTTTATCAAAGTCAATTAAATGCAGTCAAAGTCAAAGACATTATAGCCTATGTTATACTCGATGTAATTATGGCAAGCGTTATAAAGCGTTATTAAATGTGAATGGCTTGGGAATTTTAAATTAAATAAAAACAAACGAATAAAGGCAACAATGAACCATGAAAAAAAAATGAAACGAGAACGAGACAACGCCAGATATTTCTGAGCATTTTTTGGTATAGGTTTGACGAATGTAAATGAAATAAGCAAACAATATGTTTTATTAGGATTAGGATTATTGATTGATTGGATGTAGCGAGAGGTTAGATGTATGTATGTATGCAATGATCCTCCCTTGCGGGAACTTGGACAATACTCCTTGAAGGGGTTTAAACGCCAAGCTGGCAATGCCAGTCTCGTGCGACATACGCACAGGTTAACGTCTATGATTTAAGATAGGAAGCTACAACCCAGAAACTAGACGACAATATTAATGTCCGAGCCGGGATTGGAACACACGACCTCATGATTGGAAGACGCGGGTATAACCACTTAACCACTTGCTCGTATATTCAGGGGAAAAAACAAATTTTACAAACACACTAATATTGGCACTGCAACTGTTACATGCGACGGGCTGGTAAAATGACCAAACAAGATGACTCACATGGATTCATTGCATGTAGCGAGAATTTACATACCCAGACAGTCAGGTATAGTCAGGAAAACAATCCGAAATATTAGAAACACGCTCGAATAAAAATTCAATAAAAAAGTGTGAAGGTGACTTTATTAAGTTTTCAATTTTAGTATCACGAAAGAGATACGCGAAACTAATGGGTTGTAAATTGTTAGGCCAGTGTAAGTAGAGAGCAAGTAGACTATAGACCAGAAACCCAGAGAGATGCGGGAGAACGACAAACTAAGCTAAAACTGAAAAAAAAACTTGCAACCCGGCCCGGGTTGCGAGTTTTCAGGAGAAAGTCTGGAGGAAAGTCTGGAAGAAAATTCTAACCATAAACATTAAGAGTACTTAAAGATAGCAAGCAAACGATAAACCATGAAATGGTTGACAGCATGGAAGAGACAAGCAATCAGATTTCGAGCAAGTTAAAGATTCCTAGAATAGCGACAGATTATCAAATTGTTGAACCGCGATGAGCTTGTTGAAACTTGTTGAGTGAATCCTCTGCTGGGTGCTGGTTGACATGGAATAACTGCATGTTGCGCGAAGTTAGATACTTAAGAAACAGGTACAGATATAACAGAAACACATTATAATGTCGGGACAAGTTTTTGATAACTTAAACTACCGGGAAAAAAACTTAGAAATTCACATGTAGAAAAATAAAGGTAAAAGCATTTGCAATAAGAAATGTTAAATTATTTGTATTGATGCAAAATAGCTATACCCTAAACGCATACTTCTAAAAAACTTCACGTTGAATTAGACAGACGCAAACCAACAGCAAAACAGGAGTAGCAGGCAGGATTTATCTGGCAAGGCTAACTGCAGATTTCAAAGCATTTTCAATTCGTTTTATAAATGAAATGTTTGTAAAAGTACAAGCAAACGATACACCTTAAAAGGTAGATAACGAAAAATAGACAAGCAAGCATAATTCGGGTTACCGAAAAAGTTAACGGGTTATATGTCTGCTGCAACGACGTTGTTATTAGTATAGGTGGCATATTACAAAATTGTTACATGGGACGGGTTTGGAAATAATCGAGCAAACGTAATGAAATAAAATGGTATGTTGTGAAAAGTTACATAATCTTAAAAGCTATTCAAAATAATAAGAAACACACTCTATAATATTGGGGTAAGTTCTAATTCAAGCTTGCTGTTAAACAAGTTTGTACTGGGAAGACACGTTTTTATCTTTAAATAACTCAATAACCTGCAGAAAAGTAGGATAGAGAAATTCCCAGGCAAAATTAAAAATTTAAAGTTAAAATTGAAGAAGACAAAAATTGTGGGTGATGAAGAGATATTTGAAAATAGAATATTGCAAATTGCTAGTTAGCTTGAGTACAGTATTTCGATAATTGAAAGGTTAAAGTTGAAATTGAAAATGTCTCCGGAGGCAAAAGAGATATTTGAAAACGAGGGATTACAAATTGTTAGTTATAGGCTGAGTAATTAAAGAATGCAAACAGTTCATAGACCAGCAACTACGTGGCGAGAACGAGACAAGTGGCCAGGGTGTATCTTGCAAGTTCAAGTTCGTAGAAAAAGTCTGGAAAAATCTAAGCATATAATCGTGCAAGCAATGATCAACAGATTAACCATGAAAAGTATGTTAGAAGGCAGTAAGCAAACACAAAAGTTTAGGGCAAGATACAGTTCTTTCAAAAAGTCAACAGGAATAAGTTTGGAGAAAAACGTCCAAGTATACAAATTGGCACTTACCTCTGCCTGTGCAGAAACCTTCGTTGCAATCACAACAAGAACAAAACGTAAAATACAAGACTTAAAACACTGCTTGGCTTGAGGAATCATTTTGAGTTGATCTTTCTTGCTCGGCGTCTGAAATCAATCTGAAGTTGTTGGCGAGGGATTCTAAGGATTAAATCTGTTCATTTGATAACAGGGGAAGCAGTCATTCGCTTTGTCTATTGTGGCCAAATGCATTACCGTTTTACGAATGACTGGATTAAATAGCATTACGAATTTGGTAACATTTGGCTTCGGTAGATTGGCACAATAGGATATACAGAGGGTTTATGTGATCGCTCTTCGCAATTTGATCCTGTTCACAATTAAGTGTCCACTATAGTAATGGGCTGAAGAGTTAATTCTTAGACAATACTGTATACCGTACTATATACCGTACATTATGATGAAGTTAATGTTTCAGTGCTTTTATCAACGACATGATGACATTACACTACGACTTTGGTAACATATAGCTTCGGTAGATTGGCACAATATGTACTATAGAGGGTTGAGGTGATCGCTGTTTGTTATTCGATTATGTTCACATGTAAGTCTTATTAGGCCTACTTTAGTAAAGGAATCTGCAGAAATGTTGTTGTAGACAATACCGTATACCGTACGATACCGATCTTGACAGGATGGAAAAGAAATACGCCCTTGATAACATTTGATTTCGGTAGATTGACACAATATCATGTACAGATGGTGTAGGTGATCAGTGTTTGTAATATATTCATGTTCACAATTAGAACTGTTTTTAATTTAGTTACGGACAATATAGTAAGCAGTACGATATTGTAAGTTGAAAGTCAAATCCTAGGATTGATGTTTGAGCGTTTTTAATGACGTGTTTTTTTTAACTACATGATAAATGAAAAAACGACTGTGGTAACATGCAGCTTCGGTAGCTTCGGTAGATTGGCACAACACCATGTATTGGGTGATCGCGGTTTGTTATTACCTACACCGATGGAATCGGAGTAGGTTATGTCTTTGGTTGAGTGTGTTTGTCGGTGTGTGTGTGTATGTGTCGGTCCGTGTGTGTCTGACAATTACCCTCGATTAATCAAAAACTACTAGATGGAATCGGACCAAATTTGGTAGACATGTTAGGTATGTGAAAAACTTGTGACTGACAACTTTTGGTGAG
>JAODUJ010514970.1:0-14423 GCA_027564615.1 Psolus chitonoides
CTGCTCTTGTGAGAAAAAAAAATCAGATTGTAGCTAGCTTAGCCTCTATAGCCTTGTGATAAAGGGACAAGCCGCAGAGGAATCCACTTTTCAGTCGATTCGAAGCAACATCGATTAAATCAACTCACATTTTTTTCTCCATCATAATATTTCTTCGTGGGCCGGATTGGATCGTTTTGCGGGCCGGACGCTTTATTTTATTTGTGGCCCGCGGGCTTTATTTTTTTCACAGGGTGGTTGAAGCCATTGGGTTCTTTGGGAACTTACAAATTTGTTTCAAAATCATGGTTGGTGTTAGAAAAAAGGTTAGGGTTAGCTCTCTTGGGAGAATTGAGCATGGTCTTTCATAATCCGGTGTCAAAATGAGGAAGAAACATTTAGAAGTTTTTGGAAAAAATCACATGATTGGATTCAAAGGTTTTGATTAGTTATTGGCCTTTCTCACCCTGGGAAAAAATCGTGACCCGCGGGCAGCCTATGGTTAAGAATCCCTGCCGTCTACAATAATTATACACTTCATTTTTGTTCAACTGACCCTTTAACTTGAATACTTATTGGGCTATGTTTTATAAGAATAAGAGAATGCAACATTTTATAAATAAAACATAATTTTTGCTTTTTATAATATTTTCGGCCGACATGTTCCGTTATTCCGAAACAAAGAAAAAAAAGGTGTTTTCAGTACGCCAATTCGGCAACCCTTACATAGAAATCCTACAGATCATGATCCAGCCTGCGTAGATTTTTTTTTTTTTTGCTCGTAGCATAAATATTTTTTTCACAGAGCTGAACCTGAAGACAAAATAAGTCCTCTGTACGCAGGCAATTCATCACCAGTTTCTTTCAGTGTCCCTCGTTATAGGCGCCTCTGAGAACTGATCCGAAATTTACACATGCACAACAAATACAATTTTTAAAGCCTGGAGGGCCTGCAGATGGTGTATTTTTTATGATGGCTAGTTTTGATTGTGCTATACGCTCTTCAGAATGCACCAAATGCTACCGTACGAAATAGCGGGAAAATACCATAATTTTCGGGGGCCTTTTAGCGAGCCCATGGCCTGGCCGTGGGACCCTATCCCAATCGCGTTCGTACATGTGATTGTGAGACATTGGGGGCCATTTGCGCCCTTTTTTGGGCCATAAACGCGCCCCACCCCTTCAAATCCTGGATCCGCCCCCAACTAGTGGCTGAGCCCATCAAACGTTCTCAGTAGACCTATGCCACCCATCATCTCAAAGGTGACGAGTTTTCCCATCACTGGTACATTTTCTCACCATGACCGATTTTGAGCTAAAAGAGGTTGGAGTTAGCAGGTATGATTTTGGCACATTGTCCGGGTCGAAAATCAAAATTTGATTATGTTCAAACATGAAATTTCCGTAATAGTTTCAATCTATATGGATTACCATTAAACTCACGCCATGTGTACTTTCAAACTAATATGCACTTTCTCCTAGAGGTTAAGCTGAGCTGCACACTACATGACTTAGCGTGACCCGGCTCAACTCAACAGTCGTGACCTATTTTCCAATCGTTGTCGCAAATTTCAGTTGTAAGACTGACAATTTATTCACACGACTGACAATTGATAGGCATACCTACCGACTTTTCTCCACACGACTGCTAGTCCAAGCCACTGACATCAGCAACACGCTCGTTGACCCCTGCCGTCGCTTAGCATGTCTAATTAATATATTAGGCCTTGGTATTTAATCCGGGCGGCGACACGGTGCGAGAAGCGCTAAAATTTATCGGTAGCCTATACTTGTTTTATAATTCCGTCAGTAACAAAGATTGCTTCACAATCAATCGAATTTGCGATGCCATCTGGTGTTATTCCACTTTTTGTGCATATATCGTCCACAATTCGAAAAGCGGACATTCAGTTGTAACCTAAATAGTGTAAGTAGTGTTTCGTTTTTCTGTCCTGTTATGTGGTCTCTCTTGCGCCAAATGTGAAAACCCGAAGGTCATATACTTGAAATTAAAATTAAATTAAAATTCGCGCGCTTGTTTATACTTTCTTGTCTCGTCATGCCATATCATTTTCGCCGAATGTGCGGTTTTAAAAACCCAATCGGACATGATAAGTGGACACTTTCGCGCACTACGCGCGCATCAGTTTCGTTTCAATTTCTCCATGACTTGTCCTGCCGCATTCTTTGTGCTGAATGTGCCGTTTATAACCCAAACATAGGACAACCTCATTTTTACGCGCGTTCCATTAGTTTCTACATTTTTCCCCAAGTGATGTCACCTGTGCCGAAGAACAAACATAATACTCCTCCTCAAAAGTCATTGACTTCGTTATAGATTTGTGACCTTACCTCTACAGCTGTACAGCAGGGGCTTCACTGAAACGACTAGCTATCGGCGGGTGGGTCGCGGTCAATTGCTGATATTTTTATTGGGTGACCGGTCTAAAAGTGTGCGGACCGCTGCTTAATAGGCCTAACTGCAAAGTTCACACGGGAAATGTACCCCACTGCCGTCCCCGCCAGGATCATAAATAGTTGTTACTTATACAAAGACTGACAAATTATATATGACCCCATTCAACACCACCAGCAGCTATTGTGAACTTTTTAAGCAGGCATATCTTAGTCGTCACCAACACTAACTTTATTGAAGAACCACTCATTAAAAAACAAAAACAAAATACCATGGGAAGATATCACTAGCACAACAATGGTCTATCATTAGCTCTTATACCGGGGCTCATATGTGACTCATATAGGGCTGGTAGTTATATCCGGTTTCCATGACGTGACACGGACGAGAGTATGAAATACCCCCAGGATGGGACGTCGGTCCATCGCTGGATAACCCCTAACCGAAACAAGTACCCATTTTCAGCTGGGTAGACGGCAGCAGGTGCATGGAGTAAAGAGCCTTGCCCAACAGCCCAAGGGCACACCGTAGCACCACTGGTGACTCACAACCATTAGATCCAGGCAACTATACGCCCCCTTGTCTAATATACGTAGGACAATCATTCTGCTACTATTATCTACTACTGTACTAGTAATATCCTATTTGGCTTACGTGTTTGGGCGTTAGTCACGTGGATTAATTTTAGTGGTCTGATCGGTTGATCACTGAAACTGTCAGTCTGGAATAAATTAACATAATTGTTTTTTCCGACTGCATTGCGCGACGCGACCTAAAACTGCCTTTGAAACTGACAGTAACACCACAATTTATCCCGTGACTAGTCATGGAGGGGGCACTCATGGATGCATATTAACCTAATGGTGATGCGCTACCCTAAGGGCCCGGGGTCCACCTATTCATACCGGCAATGGTTATCCGCCACCGCTATTGGCCAGCGCAAGTGTATAGGGCTTAATTAATAACATCAAAGGAAAATGAACCCTGACATTTTCTTTAAGGAATATGGAGCATAATTGTATGGTAAACAGCTACCCAAATTGTTATAAAAAAACCTGGGTTCAATCTCGAGGTATCCATGTTTGAATCTCAGAGCAAGACACTGCGATTTTGGTCTGATATACTATAAAATCAGACTCAAGAGTAAGACTAGTCAAACTATGATCAGATGATATCACACGCACCCCTGTATCATTAATTGTGATAATTTTCTTTGTTTTTGCTGGTGTAAAATTTCCATGATTGCACATGCAATGCGCAAAGATTTAATAACAATAATTTGATTCCAATTGATGCATTCTGTCTTTAAAATATTTGACAACAAATTATAAAAAAACATAATGATATCATTTTCAAGTGGGCGGGTGACATGTAGCAAAATGGCAGCTCCCTGTTCGAGGTTTAAATTCAAATATCTCGGAAAGTGAACGATATTTTGGGCTGATATTTGGTGAAGAGGTTCTACTATCACACATTGAAAATTCGTTTTCAGAAATTCAAAGTTTCATCTCGCTTTAAACGATTTTGTGTGTGGGGTAGTCCGCAATTTTGTCACGGTATAGGGAGAAGTGGCGTAACTAGGATTTTACTGATGGGGCACAGGGGGCTTCAGCCCCTCATGTGGGACACCAGCTTTCTTTATTTTTACTCCGCTCTATATCCATCAGTCCATTGAGCTGGGGAAGGAAAAGGGGTCCCGTTTTTTCTGGTGGAGGGGGGGGGGGTGAGGGTGTGCCCCCATGGCTACGCCACTGGTAGGGAGTGGTCCCCTCGGTCGTATGTCTGATTCCCTCTTCATTGAAAACTTTTCTTGTTTCAGCACATATGCCTATTCAAAGAAGGAACAACAAGCAACACTAGTAACGGGAAGAGCGCAAAATGACCAGGCCTCTAAAGTCCACCAAATCGTATAGCGTCCAGGGACTTCGCACAACCAGGAGCTTCAAGGTGGGCCCCCTGGGTCCTGAGGCCTACGCGCAAAGTGTTTTCGACGTCGACGCCCTGCCCCTGCACTTCGGTCGGCATCACTTTCACTTACCCTCATACATGTTCCACCCCTCCCTCCCACCTGCGCCCCACCAGCAAAATCTGGCTACGCCATTGCATTGCCCGCAAAACACTGGACTGTTCGTGGTTGCTTCTTCTGTCCGAAAACATTTTCAGAAAAATATGGAACTTAAACGTTTATGTACAGTAGTCCTACACTAAAAGCAGTTGCGACATGTCATCACATAACGCACGCTGAGCGCGCGAATATTATATAATAATAAATTGAATGGCGTCCAGATAGCAATTTACCGCAACCAACTGACCAAGGGCCTTTATTGTAGGATTCGAGCGGGCATATCTAAACTTCATAGCAGGTTTCAATGTATCATAACTTTAATAGCAAGTTTGATTTTGTACCACATTACATATGCAGCCGGTGCAGCAGTAATACAAGTCCACCTGGCAGGCTAGTCCCCATCAAACATGATAGTGTCAGCCATTCAGCCCTGTATATGATCAATATAACCGTGACATTATGCCTTATACGTGACCCCCACATCATGTGATTTGTACATTGCTGTCCATGCCATGCAAAGCCAAATATATATAATGTACATAAGTTGTCGAATAACGATCATATATGGTACAAATGTAGGTTATTAAGCTGGAATAACCTTGAACATATGAGAACAGGTTATTTTCAAATGGTGTGCAGCTACCGTAGCTGTTCATATTATATTGCACTAGTATTGCCGTCTAGACGGTGCGCTCAAATTCCATCATGTATTTTCCGTTCCAAAAATGGAGGAGTGCGGATATATGACGTCGTGTGCAAAAGGTCCACAGAGGACAACGAGGTCGGAAGGCGGCAGTCGCCTTCCCTCCGAGATACCTGGTTACGTCGGACCCAGTTCGCCTTCCATGGCTACTAGGTCGAGCTGACGGTACACGGGCTCTGCACACACGTCGAACGCTCCATTGCAGTGTTCCCGGATGTTGCGTTGGCCAAGGATTAACTCTAAGGATCTCTCGTTCTGGCAACTACATTGCATATGTTCAACGCAACTTGCAGAGAGGTTAATCAAGTTACCTGGTACGTTAGTTATAAATTGTAATTGACAGTTACGCGAAAGGTCAACTTGTGTAATGTTTCCAGGCCAATTGGCCATGTCAACCGATGTCATGACATTTCCTGCGAGATATAGACGTTGCAGAGTCTCCAGACCTTGGAAGGCATCAGGAGGAATTCTCTCGATCCGGTTACTCGATAAAGCGATTGACTTCACCGAAACCAGTCCATCGAACACATGTCGAATCCTTTTGAGTCTGTTATTATGAAGATTCAGGATTCCGAGATTCTCCATGCTCGAAAATGACGCCGGTTGTATGTATTTTATCTCGTTGTTTTTTAAGAGAAGAGTACGCAAGTTCGTCAGACTTTCGAAAACAGAACTGTGTACATACCGTAACCTATTGTTGCTAAGGTCGAGTATTCTGAGATTACTGGCACCTTCGAAGGTTCCAATCGGTATAGACGAGAGGAAGTTGTTGTCCAAGTATAGGTCCCTCAGATCCGCTAATCTTGCAAACGCTCGTGGTTGAATCCGAGAGACCTCGTTGTGTGACAGGATGAGTGTGTTTAGGTTATCATAGTTATGAAAAGATCTTTCTCTGACAATGCGTATCCTGTTTCTGCTAAGGATCAGCATGGATACGGTCCTCTCATGGATTCGTTGAGGGGATGGGACCTTCGTCAGTGACATCCCCCTACAGTCCAATCTAATGAAACGGAAGTGGCATTGCACTTGTTGGTGGGTATCGACAGCCCTCGTGTTCCTCGCGAGCACCAGTAGCCAGAATAATATGGTAAACATCGTGTGCAAGAATCTGATGAGAAAAAATAAATACAAATTAATTCAACTCTTCATCTACCGAGGGGGTCGGGGTATAGGAGAAGGCCGTCTAGAGCTGAACGAATGGTGGCGGCCGGCGCCACTATTTTGCACATTCAACCCGTTACGTAACAACCATCATGACATATGCAAAACAGCACGGATAGCAGCGAAGTGTCGGGCTCCGTAAAGACATGTTCACCAACTGCCTGCAAAATTGTCGTGTCCGATAGTTAATGAGTTAATGCTTGAAAAACCAGCTGGGAGGAACCGCCACTTCGGTGCCCATCTCGATCTTCGGCTGACATCACCTTAAAATTCACTCGCTTACCAGAACAGTGAGACTTATGGAAAGCCCTTTTAACAGTTATTCCACAATTTCAGATATCTCTAAATGAACTGAGATATCTCTAAAAAATGCAGATTTAAAAAAATATTTGTGGATACCAAGAAATTTATTCAGATATCTGAAATTATTACTGAATTTCAGATCTAAAGTTCTATTTCAGATATCTGAAATCTCCATATTAGTTTCAAATATCTGAAATTAAATTTCAGATATCTGAAATAAAATTTCACATATCTGAAGTTATATAGCCTATTATAGAGCCGTATTGTATAGTCGTACGTAGGCTATATTTAGACACGGCTCTGACATCCCCCAAAAGTGGTCCCACTCAGAAATCATTCATATGTTTCGGTATTTAACAAGGTTGTTAGTGTATGCCTACTGTTGATCTCAGATGACCTTTAGCCTCTGGTAATAACAAATATTATGAACTCAATTCAAGGTAGCAATAGTATCATCAAGTTAGGTGGTTTATATGGATTCTCGTATTTGAACCACGGTGACTTCAACATTCAGCTCATAGCAAAAACAACATCACGATGAACACATAATGGGGCTACCAAATATGAACTTCAGAACTTAGGTATATTTCAAGTTGGTATCACCAGTAAAGTTTGAAGAGAATTTTCGTTTTTTTCTGTCGACATCAGATGTCCTTTTACCTCCAGCAAAAACAACAGGGATTACTTACATAATATGAGAGACCTGCTCGCCAAGTCTGCAAGTATAATCCTTATTGAAATTGTAATCATCAAGTTAGACTGTTTACAAGTATTTTAGCGTATTTTACCCCCATTGAACTCAGATGACCGCTGTGTACCTACAATCCAAGTACACCATGAAGGGAGCGTTACCACTGAATTATCATGACTAATCATTAACCTTACACAGTACAATATATGGGAAGAGAAAAATTATTATTTCTCCAATGGTGACCTCTGTAACCCCTAGATGCCCTTCGTCCTAAAATTCCTTACCAGAATAGAGTGACAAACTGATGGATAAACAGAGTGATAGACGGAGCACGACTACAATAATTTCTGGAGTGCCAAATGGGCAAATAATCGCAATTGCACCAATCATCGATCACGGCAATCGACGTCGAAGCGAGCGAGGGTCAGAACAATCGAGGTTGAAACAATCGAGTGTTAGAGCGATCGAGGTTGGAGCGATCGAGTGTTAGAGCGATCGAGATTGGATCGATCGAGTGTTAGGGGTATCGAGGTTGGAGCGATGGAATGTTAGAGCGATCGAGGTTGGAGCGATTGGTGTGATCGTAAATTAGTGCAATTGCGAATATTTGCCCATTTGGCGCTCCATGGTAATTCACACCAGCATACTTGAGTCCAGCATGCTGGTATTAGATAGCAATAACTCAAGGATGCGTTGTAATTCCTTACCATATTAATTCAAATTAAATGAATGCTATATAATATGAATATTGATTGATATTGCAATGACAACCAATTTCAACATCAGTGTTAAGTTTACCTCATGTCAATTAGCAGAGTCAATGCTATGGTTATGTATACTCTTTGGGTTTTAAACATGTTTATATATTAGGGCTCGAGGTGGTATAGCTACTAAGTTTGTGTTTTCAGGTTAAAAGTTCATAAGTGTATAAGTGCTTGATTACTCGATCATGTTTACAAGGTTTTTAGTGTTTGACCTCTGTTGACCTCAAATTACCTTTAATATCTACCAAGAACAACAGGGGTCATGTACTTACTACGTGAAGCCTACGGGGGTACCTATGAGTTGTGTAGCGTTCTTCCTCTCTTTCGTCTAGTTATTTTGATAAAACATGTTTCTAGGGTTTATGGACGGTACATGTGCGGGTGGCACGACACCACATTATATTGATGTTCATAAGGGGCCTGGCCAAAATATTTTCTGTAAAATTGGCCCGAGCTCGCAGCCACAGTATTGTATATCATACTCGATACATATTTGCTCAATGGGTAGATGATTCCTGTTTACTTTGGTGTCAATTATTTCATGAATATTATTGAATAGGCTGAGCTCGAGTCAATTTCCTAAAAAATATTGATATCTTGGCCAATGACTGTGTGCCCGATTTTGATCAAATTTGGTTTTGGTGGCATTGTAGAATACGTATAGAATTATGGATTCCATTCCATTATTATTCCTAGGAGGTAGATACGTGAGTAAGCAGACATGACAAGTCCACGTAATGAGCGTGCGACACCAACACACGCAATTAGCCCTTCCGCTCTCACACCAAGGGCCATATACACATGGGTGAGTACACATGGGTGTATCCACATACACATGGGCCATATGGACATGGGCGAATACTCTTGGGTGTATTCACATACACATGAACCCTATACACATGGGTGAATACACATGGATGTATTCACATACACGTGAGCCATATGCACATGGGTGAATACACATGGGTGTATTCACATACACATGGGCCATATACACATGGGCGAATACACATGGGTGTATCCACATATACACATGGGCCATATACACATGGGTGAATACACATGGGTGTATTCACATACACATGAGCCCTATACACATGGGTGAATACACATGGATGTATTCACATACATATGGGTGAATACACATGGGTGTATTCTGCCAAAACTGTTTGCTGCATCAGCAATGTTGTAGTCGAGACCAGCAAGTCCGAGACTGAGACCGGAGGGTTCGAGACCGAGGCCACAGGGTGGCAAGACGTGACCGAGGCCGGCAAAAACTGGTCTCGAGAGACCTACATCATTGGTTCCACTGTCTTTGCTATCTCACTAAAAATAACGACACCTTTGTTGTGCATTCGCGTACGTTTATTAGCGTCAAATTGTTACTGATCAAACACAGTGGAATAGCTTATTCTGACTTCATGATCATAGACTTCTATACCCATGTAAAATGATGAATGAAAACAATTGGTGAGTATCTTGATTATGAAAATTATCAAGTATATTCAACTAATAAACCATATAGGCTATTGAAAAACATGGTGGAATAAATCCGTTAGTCTCGTTCCGAGACCGGCAACTTTTTCGAGACCTAAATGGTCCGAGACCAAGACCGAGACCACAGAGTGTCGAGACCGAGGCCGGCAAAAACTGGTCTCGAGACCTACACCACTGTGCATCAGTGTGGTCAATTTTTTTGCCTGCTGTTAGGCCACAATCTGGACCCGGGAATCTGGTGCCAGCATGCAGCATCAGGTATGTTGTGTCACACCTAGGTGCTGAGCAATGATGACCATTGTATTACTAATGTAGGCATCATATGGTGGTAGCGTGGTGTAGTGGTATGAGTGATCACTTTCACCGCAGAGTCCAGGGTTCAATCCCTACGCAGTTGTTGATTTCGTTGTGTATAGAAGAACAAGGGGTTCATTGGTTAAGTTCAACACAGCTGTCCTGCAGTGATGACGGACAGGTTGCTACCACCTCTCTCAGCATATAGGAAAGTGGCTAAAGGCTGAGATTTGCACTCACGTCCGTCGAATGGGGACGTAAATTGGCGGTCCCGTGAGCAGGATGGGATTGTAATAGTAACACACCTGCCTCGTTACGCAGGCTGAACACTCTTCGAAAAGAGAAGGCGAGCTATCGCCAGTGTTTATCCATGATCACACCTGGCTTCCGGGTTCTTAGATGAGCCTCAGTAGAGCTTCCTGAACCCGTAAATATTAATCTAATAAAATATGTACAGTAAGGTCCGTCAGTATGACGAAAAACAAATATCCAGGGGTTTATCTGATAAAAGTTTCCTGGTGCATGCCCACCCCTCCCTCCTCTAGAATGGCGGCAGCGAAAGTGGAGTCTCGCACTTCCATGGGTCCTGAGAGCGTGATATTCCGCGCATTCGGGACCCAGTAACTTGACATCTCTGAGTCAGATCCCTAAGTACGTTGAGTGAAGCAATTTATGAGTCAACCAATCATGACTATTAATCATTATCCAAATAATAATAACAACAGTCATATCCAACCAATAGCCGACCACAATTTGGCAATCGTTTCAACAATTTGTTAACCGTATTTCCGAGTCAATTATACATACAACGTAACAACGAGTTCATGAACAGTTTATAAATCGATCTAGTACAGTTCACTGTAAGCACATTCATGTAAATAGGTGTGGATGGGGAAGGAAGGAAGAACCATTTGTAACATAACCCAGAGCGAGGAATCACAAAGCCCAGTGGACATATCAAATGTAATTACGGTTATCCTTTCAAGTTTGTCTTATTCAACACACATTTTACAATATAGCCTCCTGCTTCATATACTTTTGGCATATATTATGCTTCTGCAGTGTATATAGCCTATACCATTTTATCGTCAGCCATGCATGACCAGTTTAAATAATTTGGAAGATTCTTGGAACTTGAAACGAATTGGTCCAGTGGGGTAAATAATTAAAAACGATGAGCTTGGTGATTTCTTGCCTTAAAAAATGAAACCATATATCACAAACTTAGTCTAAATTGACTTTGTTGAATTCCTGCTCAGGCCTATACTTAATTATTGTATGATGGTGCCCTTTTCTGGTTAATGATGCCCTTTAGGACATTGACCTCTAGGCAAAACTCGTTATAAACGTGTCCAAGGCATAGTTTTTTTTTGTAGGGGGCGGGGTGAGGTATATTTTCTTGACATTAGCTTTCAGTTGAAGGCCCATAATAACCTCTTTTCCAATAATGCACCCTAACAAAATTCGAGCGCTTCGCGCGCTACGGTGTCCCAACGCAAAAAGGACATGAAATGTCAAAAGTAATCAAGGTTGAATGAGGTCAAATACTTAGAATTTTGTTAATACCATATAGCTAGGCTGAGAAAGAAAGCGTAAGCTGGCTTTTCTAGTCGAAAATCTTGTTACTTAACGCGAGAAATCGCGCAATCGTTTATTCCATTGCATCCAATCCTTTTGCAACTTAGTTTTGTGCCAGCTTCTGACACAATATCCTGCAATTTGACTACAACAATTTTCAGATTTACTTCTTTCTCATCAATGTGATCACAGCCTCTAAAATGTATGTTGTTCAGTAGCCTACAGCTACACGTATGCGCATTAATGTACAGTATAGTATACAATGATGATTTTTGACATCTGGCTTGTCGTGAATAAATGGGAGAACAATTTAACGTTTTTACTAGAAGTGAATCTCGCTTTTTTTCGCTTTAGACAGATACCAATCTTGCCTACCCCAGAAGCACCCCCCCCCAAAAAAAAACTCGCTTTCTTTATAAGCCTACATATAGCTTGAAAAGACAAATATTGATCGAACACATATATTTTGCAGGCCAATTTTGTTCCGCATGGTCAAGTATTGAAAGCCTGCAGTGCGGGAGGATGTTAGTGAACACAATAAATTAATACTTACAAATTGAATACATTAATGCTCAGCGGCATGTTCCTTAGACAGGAGTTAACTAATTTGACAAGGAAAACTAGTTAATTCGAATAAAGGTCAGGGTGTAAAAGAGAACATAGACTTAAAGGAGAACTGAAGGCTGGACCTTGAAGCTTGACCGAAAATCGCGTTCAAAAATCTTGTTTAGTGTTTGAGTTATCAAGTTTTTGTTTAAATTTGACAAGTTGAATACTTGAGGAAAGTCCATCTGTCTATATGATGTCATACAGGGACTACGAGTTGCAAGTTCGATGTAATTCATTGATTTTTAGTTGAACGGTTTGCATTAATGACAACTGATGTTTTTATCTTGGTTCGTCAAACTACAAAATATATAAATAGAACTATCACTTCTAGTTTCTAGTTTCACTCAAAATAATTGGTTCTTTCATTGAAAAATAATTAGGCCTAAACAAATTATAAAGATATACATAAGACAAAGTAGCACATAGTCCCTGTGTGACATCATAGACTTGCTTCGGGTCAAATTTAAAAAAACTCGAAAACTGAACAAGGTTTTTTTTAATGCGGTTTTCGGTAAAGTACCGTACTTGTATTTGACTACTCTACAATTTATCTGAGTAACTTCAAAAGTTCAGTTTTCAGTTCCCCTCTAACACATCATGAAAAGACTCGACTTCATTTAAAATATTAGTCCAGACCAAAACGTCTGAGAATAAGGACGGAGGATGTAAAATTAAACGCAATGGTGGAAGTCTCATCGCAATTCGGTTATTGAGTTATTGATGTTTGAAATTTATTCAAACCTCAGTTTTAAATCAAACATCTGGCCAATTTTGTGATGTCACAGTTGCACTTAGGCTGAAAAGCCCTTTGTATAAGTATTTATGAATTAACTGCTTTTTTGTCACTGTGACACTAAGTTAAAACGTTATGCAAAAATTATTAATATAGGCTATATAGGCCTATTCGGAAAATATCATTTTCAAGCATTCTGCTGAAAATCTCCCGAACCTACAAATTTCAAGAGAATAGTCACCCAAATATAAAGAAATACATATAGCTTCTGTAACTGTAACCACGACGTTATGATTTTTATGTTAAATCGCCGTCGGTGCCCTTCAGCCACTAAAGGCCCTAACTTGATATTGTACTGATTAATGATATGTCAATGGAGTATGGCTATTGACTTAACTGTGTTTTCCGTCGTTTCGCAAAAGTGCCTTGGTGCCCTTTTAAAATCCTAAAAATTGCCTTAGTGCGCTGCCCTGGCCTTTCGAGGAAAATCCAAGGCAATTTCTGATTTTCCCCCCACAAAAATGCCTTGCCCCTCCCAACACCTAATTCGAGGCCTGGATGGAAGCATACCGCAATTGTTCCAATTCTGCGGATTAGTGTCGGCTGAAAAATTAGGATGTAACATTTTTCTTCTGCCAATTACCCCTGAATTATCCAGTTGATATAAGAGTAGGAATTGTATTGCTTTTCAAGGACGAGGAAGCAATTCATGTCATTGATTCATGATTTCGTCAAGGTGTCAATGTTCAACTTTAAAACACCCAAAACTCAGTTTATATAAATGTAGGCCCAGGCTATATTGTACCTCTAGGCCTGATCATGTAGGCCAATGTGAATATAGGCCTAACATAACATTTCATAGTGTTAGGTCATGTAACAGCACGGTGATTTCACAACGATCTCACAGTGTTAGGTCATGCTTCAATGTCATGGTGATATGTCAACGATCTCGCAGTGTTAGGTCATATCACAACCTCATGGTGATATCACAACGATCTCGCAGTGTTTAGTCATGCTACAGCATCATGGTGATATTACACAACCTCGCAGTATTAGGTCATGTATCAACATGGTCACAGTGACACCTTCAATATCTCATTGTGTGAGTTTTACTCTGAACTCATTGTGAGCTTCATCTGTTCATGTGGGTTTACAAGCGGCTCACAGCGAGATCACTTTCTGACATCATGATGATATCACACACACCTCATCGCGTGCGGTCAACGTGTGACATCACCGTGATGTATTTTAGTGGTTACAAATTGACCTTATCGTGACCTCACAAAACTGATTGCTTGTGAGGTCAGCGTGAGGCTCCAATGAGGTCACTGTGAACTTGCTGTGAGGTCACAGTCGTGAGTGGGAAAGACGTGCCTGCTGGCTGGACTTATCCCGCACCCAACGGGTTAATTAAGCGTGAACAAGCGAAGTTGTGCCTGCTGACTGGACTTATGCCGCACCCAACGGGTAATTAAGCTTGAACAAGCAAAGACGTGCCTGCAAGCTGCACTTATGCCGCACCCAACGGATTAATTAGGCGTGAACAAGCAAAGACGTGCCTGCTGACTGGACTTATTTCTCACCTAACGGGTAAATTATGCGTGAACAAGCAAAGACGTGCCTGCTGGTT
>JAODUJ010516079.1:0-14420 GCA_027564615.1 Psolus chitonoides
GACATACATACTACAGTCGAGTTCAATGGCTAGGCTAGGCCTGTACAGCAGTTACTACATAACCCCTATTATTAATATTAACGTTAGGCCTAACAGTTCGAGTTCGAGCACTGTCACTTCTGGCGACCATTTTCCTTGTATTTTTGTAAAGGGGCAAGCCCTTACGCTTTTTAGCTACAACTCAGCGCAGACCTCTTTATGAACCTTCATTCGTTGCGACAACACCCCTCGTGAATGCTTGTATTCACTCGGGAAATCGAATTTGTTCCGACAATTTTAGAATTTTGTTTCGACATTTTCGGTCGCTGAGAACTAGACTAGCTGGGGTAACGTCGAACGATAGGCGGTGCTCATTTATACTACGTAACTATATGGACATCAATGATACAAAAAGAACATCGATTGGTGTTACTCAGACCTTCTAGTAAGTTAGAGTAACAAAAACAAATATTAGATTCTCCCTTTTGGGAGTCAATTGAGCATATACATACTGAACTGACGTGCGTCTCGAAGGAGTACGCCTTTCCCGCGTGTTACTCTGATTACAAGGAGTGTTCAAGACCTCGATCGTGCACAAACACATGCGGACAGTATTTCCAGGGTGGACAGTATCTCCTAGCTGCGAAAGAGCCTGGTAAAACTGTCCGCAAGAGTTAATCATAGGAAATAGTGTCCACCCTGGCGACAGTAGCAGAGATCGACGAAAAGACTGCAGTCAGCGGAGACAGTATTTCCCTAGGAAATAGTGTCCGCATAGTTTGTATTAAAAAGAGGCCTAGGACACATATCCCTGAAAACATTTATGAATAGTTAGAGGAACCCCAAACACGTTAAGATATGCCTAATTGGATCGCATCGCACGTCGTGCACTCGTGCTATGAAAGACGTTACGCCGATTACAGTGTAAGTTACTATAACTGAACTTGGACACCCCGGACACTATCTCCTGTTACACCGGTTGTGGAGGAATTATTTTATAAACAAATTTCTGCAAAACTCATTATATTGCACCATTTTGCATCTAAAGCAGTGAACACACTTGTGCGATACGATGCGACATTTTTGTCGCATGGAGAGTTAAATAGTGTTATTTTCAATGTGAGTGAACACACATCATGCCTAAATATGGATTGAAAATAAAATCAACTTTTGTCGTACGACATTTTTGTCGCACTCGACATCTTAGGTTTGGCCAATCAATAGTTGCGAGACGTATCATGCACGTGTCACGTGACGGGAAGTACTTCCAGACAAAGGAAAGTCTACTGTGTTTACAATGGCTTCAAGCAGTGTATCCAGTCCATCCGAAAAAAATGTCGTGTCGCATCGTTAAGCGCTGAACACACTTGTACGATACGATACGATTCGCCACTATTGATTGGCCAAACCTATATGTCGCAATTGTCGTACGACGAAAGTTGAATTTGTTATCATCCATTGCTCACATTGTGAAAATAACACTATTCAACTCTCCATGCGACAAAAATGTCGTTTCGTGTCGTATCGCACAAGTGTGTCCAGCGCTTGAGCACATGCGCGTTATTAACCAAAATTTCGTAACGGTGAGGGAGACACCCCTACCCTCTGGACCTATCCTACAGGACACAGATAAATAGTCGCCACGAATTCCTGGATCTGTCACTGACTTTCTAGTCATGAGTGTGAAGACGGTCACGGTGCTGCCATGAATAATCAATTGGCTATTCACTAAATACTATGGTGGTGATGTCGAAATAGGCATATATGAATAATATTGTTTTGCAAGCAGAAGTGACCCACGCATACAGAAGAGTTATAAATAAGACATTTTCATACAGACTGGTTTCTGCAACCACTCAACAGTCATATATTCTTAATTTTTTGGAGTGATCCTCTTGGCAACACAAATTTCATAGAGGAGCAGGGACTGTCTGTTGCTAAGGTGCATTGAACATTACCTGATCAATGGGAACCACATACTAATAGTATTCAGTGTTATTCAATTCACCGTACACAAGCAGCAATGTGTAGCCCTTCTAAAGACAGTCGTGAAAGCGGCTTTTTGATTGGGTTATTGAGAGTCGACCATTGGACTTGTTCAAGTCTTCAACTTGGACCTAACATTTCCATAATTTTAGCTCAACATTCTAATATTTTGCCAATATCAGGTTGTAGAATAGGAATAAACTACAACTGGGCGACTTTTACTGGTCAATAAGCAGTCTCGCATTTAACCTAATAACGGACTCGGCTTTGCTTCGTCAGTTATTCATAACCTCTACTATAGAAGCGTGCAGTTGCAATAATGGGTGGCGGTTTCACTGAAGAATTCGACATTAAACGCGGTGTAAGACAAGGCTGCACCGAGGCTGCACAAGGTTTCACCGGAACTCTTCAACTTGTATACTGAGGAGGTATATTCGGAGATCTGGAGCAGGCTACCCTGACCTAGAGGGAATCAAATAGGAGGCAAGAATATCAACAATATTCGATATGCTGGTGATACTGCATCTCAGTAGCAAACAGCGAAGAGGCTCCAGAGTATTAATTATTATGGATGAGGTAAAGAACGGGGTGAAGTGTTCGGACTATACATGAACGTCAAATAGACAGAAGTCTTATATGCTTATATGCATAAGGAAAAGATGACAAGAAAGTTACTACGGTGGTGGATGGGAAGTGAAATCCTATCAATACTTGGGACAGATTGTGACAGAAGATGGTAGAGGTGATACTGAAATAAAAAGGAGAATCGGAATTGCCAAGACAAACTTTGTAAAGATGAAGGATGTTCTGACAAATAAAAGGTGAATGCTGAGTACGTGAAAAAGGTTGCTGCATTGTTACGTGATGTCCACCTTCTTATATGGCTGCGAAACCTGGACAATAAGAAAGCAGATTGGAAAACGACTGGATGCTTTTGAGATTTAGGCCTACAGAAAAATGATGCGCATCTCTTATTTGGAACATCGTACAAATGATTGGGTCCTAGAACAGGTTGGAGAATAGAAAACATTACTTAAAACAATGAAGATGAAGAAGTGTCGGTATTCTGGACATATTGTCAGAGCAGAGGAAAGATAAATGGAAGGAGAGGAAGAGGACGTCTAAGAAGGTCCTGGCTGAAGGACATCGCAGAGTGGACAGGGCTCAGCATGACAGATGTAACCCATGCAGCATAGGACCTAAGAAGATGGCGATTCATAGTCGGCCAAGCTTTGAAGAGCATACCACTCTAAAGTAAAGTGAGTTATTCAGCTGGATTTATTCTTGAGTGTTCATTCCCCAGTATCATTCTCCTCGTCACATTTTTTATTCCTTAAAGGAGAATTAAACCCATGCAAAGATCAAATTAATATTATTTAAATTTAAATTTATGCATATGTTTTTATAATATATGACAACAAATTACGAAGAAATAGAAAAAAAATAATAGCTTTTCAGTTACACGACATCACGATCTTTATCAAAATGGCAGCGCCCTGCTTGATTTTTATGAAATCTCGAATTGGAATATCTTGGTAAGTAAACAGTATGTTTGGATAATAATTGGTGAAGATGTACACCACATGTTGGTCTCTGATTTAACATTCATCCGCAAAACGTCAATACTTTAATTCTCACAAATAACGGTACTTACTAGTGATGTGAAGACGTAATGATATTGTCCTGCCAGCATTTGTAGTTCCAACATCTGAAGCAAATGGAAGTAAAAACCTGTGTTTATTTCTGCACAGTTATGTCATCACAGAATGCATAGATGAGGTTATAATTAAGCGCGCTGAACACAATTGTGCGATACGACGCGACATATTTGTCGGATGGACTGAACACACTGCATGCGACATTTTTTGTCGCAGGTCATTGTAAACACAATTTACTTTTCTCTGTCTGGAAATACTTCCCGTCACCTGGCACGTGCAATTGATACGTTTCGCCACTATTCATTGACCAAACCAAATGTTGCGACAAGAATGTCGTATTGCATGCAGTGTGTTCACTCACATAGAAAATAACACTATTTAACTCTCCGTGCGACAAAAATGTCGTATCGTATCGCAGAAGTGTGTTCAGCCCTTTGTAATGACTGGAGTCAAACAAAATGACAGAACCCGAGTTATCTCTAAGGTTGCCAACATGCGTTATTGCCAAATCTTTAAAAAATCTGTAATATTTTCATATGACACCAACAACATCTACAGTTGCACAATGTGAAAATAATCCTAAACATTAACGTTGACTAAAAGTAAATTTTAAAGGTGAAGTCAAAGTAAATTACATAGCAGCAGTTTTTCCAGTTGAAAAACCTTGTACATTCACCGTATTTTTTTGGAGACCGTAAAATATACTCATTAGGCGTTATCTACCTACCAAATATTGTTGCATACGCCTTTCTATTACTGCGCCCGCCAAATAGTTTACCGCCCTATGCGCTAGAGTGCGTCCGGCCTCCAGTATAGCACGCTCGTGCTGCAGGGGTTACTCCAAAATAAACCGTTACACCCCCATAGCGTGTGGACACACACGCCGAGACTCTGTGAAGTACGATTACGGTTCTGCCCGTTTCTATCTTAAATGAGATTTCGCCGTAAACACTACAGCATGTTTTTACAGTGCATGCTTATTTCTTCGCAAATCGAGCAACATATGAGAAAAAACTTCCGTAGAGGTATTTTTCATAATTAACATGAGAACCATATATTTGGGTATCCGTCCTGTTAGAGCAAAGTGTTTCGAGAACCCAAACACAGGTTAGTAGCCTACACACAATATGACAACCCATACATCAATACACTCTAAACGTACGTATATACCAGGTAGGCGAGTACAGGGAGCTTCTATTGTAGTATACACAATATGACAATCCATACATCAACAGTATAAGCGTACGTACCAGGTGCCGGGAGATTCCATTATAGTACACACAATATGAGAACCCATACATCAATACACTCTAAACGTACATACCGGGTAGACGAGTACCGGGAGCTTCTATTATAGTATACACAATATGACAACCCATACATCAACATTCTAAGCGTACGTACCAGGTACCGGGAGCTTCCATTATAGTACACACAATATGAGATCCCATACATCACGTCTAAACATACGTACCGGGTACCGGGAGTTTCTATATAGTACACACAATATGACAACCAATACACTCTAAACGTACGTACCGGGTAGGCGAGTACCGGGAGCTTCTATTATAGTATGCACAATATGACAACCCATACATCAACAGTCTAAGCGTACGTACCAGGTACAGGGAGCTTCCATTATAGTACACACAATATGACAACCCATACATCAATAGTCTAAACGTACGTACCGGGTAGGCGAGTACCGGGAGCTTTCATTATAGTACACACAATATGACAACCCATATATCAATAGTCTAAACGTACGTACCAGGTACCGGGAACTTCTATTATAGTACACACAATAGGACACCCCATACATCAATACAGTCTAAACGTACGAACCGGGTACCGGGAACTTCAATTATAGTACACACAATATGACAACCCACACGTCAATAGTCTAAACATACATACTGGGTACCGGGATCTTCCATTATAGTAGCCTACACACAGTATGACACCGCATACATCAATACAGTCTAAACATACATACCGGGTACCGGGAGATTCCATTATAGTACACACAATGTGACAACCATACATCAATACAGTATAAACGTACGTACCGGGTACCGGGAACTTCCAATATAGTACACACAATATGACAACCCACACAACAATAGTTCAAAAATACATACCGCGTACCCAGAGCTTCCATTATAGTACACACAATATGACAACCCATACATCAATACAGTCTGAACGTACGTACCGGACTACCGGGTACCGGGAGCTTTCATTATAGTACACACAATATGAAACCCCATACATTAATACAGTCTAAACGTACGTACTGAAAATGTAATATATTCCACAACCAGGGTGAAGAAATACGTGCTAAATGTATTGTTCGTCAGCCCCTCTTCCTGAGCCCGGGATCTGTGGCAGTGCTAAATTTTGTTTCACAAAGGGCCTCTTGTTTTTTGTGTTTTTTTGTTTTTTGGGGGTCGTCAGATTTCTAATGTGAAGGCGATCTCATGGGGAAACCCATATTGCCTCAGTGATTATGGCACTGCAATTGCCCGAGGTCTGTGACATACCGCAATGGTCGTTCAGTATGATTGGGCCTCCGTATCCATTTCACATAAATTACATAATTGTCTTGGGTCTATTAAATATGAGCGCAGGTTACTCGTAACGGAAGTGATCTGGGTTTCCTTGTAATATCCTACTGAAAGACCAATTCACAAGAGATCATTAATATAACCCTTAGTGGTCAAAAAATGAAGACGTTTCGATTGATTTAGTGACGGACAAGCACTTTGGAATCATTGCCAAAGGGCAGGTTTTCCGGTAATATAAAGACTAAACAGAGCCAGAGGATGGAAAAAAATACACTGGGTATGAATACAATGTTAAAAGACTTTCAAAGTGTATGCCAACTTTCCGAAAAGCCGTGATAGTAACTCACACCCGTCCCGGAGACCTTCTCAAATTAAAATATGATCGATTAATATCAGGTAGGCCTCTTTGAGTTTTTAAATAGGGCCTAACCAAACATCTTTTGTGCCGGAAGAAAATTTGGAAGAAAAAGACTAATTTGAAAGTTGGCTCAACTATCATGGCCCACTGATATATACCTGCTTGAAAGTAATTTTAAAATTGATAATATTGAAATGTTAGATGTTGACTTCGAGGAAGTTTGAGCATGAAAACAAGAGATAGCTAGGCCTAACTAATAAAATAATATCATCAATGAATAGGCTTCAATTTGGAGGACAAGCTGTTGCCCATGTAGCATGCCATGCCATCCCTCTATTCCCATCACCACCTATGTACAGCGGAGTGGTCAGTGGGTAAAAGCCAAAGTTGGTCAACCACAGATCTTAAAAGTTGAGTTAATCGAATGGGAAAAAAACAAAATCATTTATGGTGCATTACATACCCCACTGAAGTTTTTGGTTCACCGACAAAATTTGGAACATTTTCAAAAATTGCACATTGTGCATGCGAGGGACGGAATCCGAATGAATTGGCCTAACTCAAGAATGGAAAGAGGTATTCTGATTTCTGTCTTGTATCCTGATTTTCATGTCATAGGACATTTAATCTGCAGAATAAGAGTTTCTATCACATTCCTAAGATTGGGAAAATATACGGAAATCAATGAAAATCAGGTCAAAATACCATCCTTCGCTAAATTGCAAGTTTTCAGATGAAAATATCGATGTGATATCAGTGTGAAACTCTCTAAAGTATCAATAGTTGAAGACAATTACCACCTGAACCAGTTTAAAAAAAATCCAAGCGTCGGGTGCAGTAAGTGAGCAAAGTTTTTGCGAGGGACGGAATTTGGTGCGAGGGATAGAATTTTGGGATTTTCCGGTGCGAGGGACGGAATATTTGTTGTTTTTTGTGCGAGGGACGGAATTTTTCGCGAGGGACGGAAATTTAGTTCGTAATTTTGACCGAAACCACTGATTTTTTTTGTAAACGGAGATACTTTCATCTTTTTCCAATTAGTGTGAGGTGAGATTTTGGATTTTCAGTGGAATTTTTTGGTCATGGAAATATTTTCCGTCCCTCGCGCCTACCTATTCTTGTTAAACTGCATAAAAAAGCTATTTAGGCTAGCAATAACAATTTTTAAATGACCTATCATGAGAATTAGGAGAGTCACTGAACTTGTTATCAATATGGAAAACAGAATTGTACTCTGGGTAAGTTTGATAGAATCATAAAAAATGTGCATTTAGACCCACTATTTTCCATTCCGTCCCTCGCGCCAAAGAATTTATGTTGCCATAGCAACATGTTACATCGGACTATGTTCTAATTGTTTTATATTGTTGGGAATTCATCTCTTGTTTGAATAAATTATTTTGGGATTCTGATTTAACAACACTTGAGTTAGCACAAATAAAAATATGTTCAAAATTCCTTCCCTCGCACATAGGAAGGTTTTGGCTTTGGCCCCAGTATGGATGGAGGTGGAACAGGGCTGCGTGATGCTCACGAGTCCCACGGGTCTATACCAACAGCATTAACGAAACAGGAGGGCAATCCAGAAGATCGCCCAATTAGTAAGTAGGGAATAATGACTACATGCGCCATACTATGGAGCGCCAAATGGGCGATTATTCATAGTAGAAATTGAGAGGAGTACGAGCAACGATAAGAGCACCATGGCAACAGCATGAAAATTGTTTGCGTTTTCCGTAACTATGCAACATAGGCTACACCATGACATATGACAAGTCATAACATATGCTGTACATGCTGATATATGGAACGTTGAAGTTAGGCCTTCAAACCCCCCAACCCCCCCCCCCCCCCCCCCAATGCCGGTCCCGGGAACAGGATTGGCGTACGCCTGCCTCGTTAGACTCTGAGCTATAATCGAGAAGAGAAGGCGAGCTATCGCCGGTGTTCATCCATGATCAATAGGCTATAGTCTATCTGGTTCAAGATATGGGTCTTTAAAAGCCGTTGGCTTCCTACCCATGATGATTCACGGTAAATAACAAACCGGTTGTTGTGAATTATCCCCTGTTAACAATGGAACATTTGACAGCCGGTCTTTAATCGTGGATGTAACATTAAACCGGTCTTCAGTTACTTTCTACACATTGAAGTGTATAAGCAAATACCGTGAGAGTCTATCAGTGAAGAATCATAGCGGCAGTGTTCCCACTTTCAAGGAAATTACCCGAAATTCGGGAAATTTGATAAATTTAGGGAAATATTTCGGGGAATGACAACATTTCGGGAAGTTTCCGGAAATCCTGTAATTTCTTTAATGTCATTGTAAAATTCACATTTTAAGCATTTCGGGAAATTTCGGGTAATCCTGTCAAAGAAGAAAATAGCAGTTTTGGTATTATTTAACGTGATCGGTCGACCTGAAATATACATTCCTGGAAATTATCACCTTTTTTTCAGGTAATTTAAGGGCGCATTCGAAAAAATCAGTTTCGAAAATGTGGAAACACTGTATAGCGGGTTGAGCTCACGTGTTCGAGTAGATGTGGAATAGACTCTCGCTTGCAGTCGATAATGACGAAGTGAAACCCTGAGAATTTGACCCTCTTCAATACACGTCGGTATTGCTCTGACTTCATCTTCATGAGGCTAACGCTGAAAGTGGCGGCGTCCTTCACGTAGGCTGAATGGTGTAGTAAATCCCCGAGACGTACCAGGGCTGAAAGGATAAGACCAGTTTAATATATCGATATCAATTTATTGAATGATTGAAAGCAATTTGTAGCTGAAATACTAGTCTAGATCTAGACTATCTGTTTAGGCTCCTCTCTGGCCCATGCATGTTGCCGAATACACCACCTCGAATGGATTCCCCCCCCCCCATATTTGTTAGTAGGTCTGCACCAAACATATAGTCTAGAACGTTTTGGCAAGTTCGTTTTGATATAATTAGGGGCATTCCCGACAACGTAAACAACTATTGGAATCTCCCCATCTAAGGCTAGCCTGCTAGGCCAATCAGGCCACAGAATTCCAAGAACTGAACGGATAAACACCCCTCTCTGGCCTCATTAGCAGTGAGTAGGGAAACACAAGCTGTAAACTGACAAACCCTCAATTTGGCCTCTTTGTAGAGCAGTACATTGGGTCATAATGGGGTGTGTACACAATTGACCACTCTGATTGGATTCCTTGACCCTCTGATGATATATTCGATAGATAAAATGGAACCTTTAATATTCCAATACCAAAAAGTACAAGACCGTGGTTTGGACTCTGAATCAAGATAGGAAAAGAGGTGGCACTGTATTCAAGGTTTGGAGTGTACACTGGAAAACAGATACCACGGTATTGAACAAGACTATTGGAATTCGTGAAATGGATACTAACCGTAGTAGGCTGGTAGGGGAGTGCGCTCCCCAGACCCGAAAGGGAATGGGCCACCACACACCAACGAGTGTGATATAGCCTACACTATAAGCTGGGTCACGGTGAGGTGGTAGTGGAGCTGAGGAGGGGTCTTCGTATACCCTTCACATACATCCTCCGTTATCTTGGTTTCCGCTGTCGCTGTAGCCTATATGTTCAACAATTTCGCCCCCACCCCCTCTTCTTGCAGGAATTTAAGAGAGAGGGGCATCCGGATATGTCTCGGATACCACAGTTAACATCAAAGTAATTGTCACACTCAACCCAGGGCCTTTTTATGTGAGCTAAATAGGGTGCCAAATAGCTGGAAAGTGCGCCAATATTTATTTTGAGCGAATACATGTAAGCTCCGCCGCTGTATCTTACCCCTGAACCGCCGAACCTTCACGATTATATACACATGAATATCCATAATTTTCAGAAATAGTTAAGCTTTGACATAGCTTCAAAAATAATATAGGCATAGATGCGGGAAGATTATAATGAATTACATAAGAGCTTTGTCGGCCTGAGTAAAATGATAAAATTGAACATTTTGCCGGAGGCGTAGTTACATTGAAATTTAAATAAATTTGCAAAATCAATAACAGAACAACCTAGAATGCTTTTGCGCAAAGATTTTAGAAAATTGGGTCTATACAGTTTGTTGTTTCCTCTTTTCATTACCAGATTGTTTTTTGTATGGGCTATTCCTATTGAAAACCAATGATGATATCTGCATGTCCATTTGTTTATTCTTTTTTTCCTAAATGAAAGATCGATCCTCACGACCGGTTTTGTTTTAACTTGTCACTTCAGTGATGGCGAAAAAATCGTGTAAGCTGCCAAATGATCAATTTACTCAATTCAAAGTGCATCTGCGCTGCTCGTATATATCGTATATGACATGTATAGCTCTAAGGACTGAAGGTATTATTGTCCATTTATGAACAGAAAGGAGAAGAAAAATTCGAATCTATGTCATGAGGTTTGGAAAAGCAAATATGTGAAATACATTTTGGATTACATTTTCACATGTCTGGTTATCAGCATTTGTTTCGTTTAAATATTAGTTTCTTAAGGCCTATTTTCTAATACAAATATAGATGCGAAGAACATATAATAACCAGAATACAAATCGAGTACAGTAATTGAAATATGAATAATTAATATTTAAAATTTCTTTCAATGTTTTCTGGGTATGCTTTATCGCTCATTGGTCGTAAAAAAATCACAACCATCTGATATTATAATGTACTCAGTTGTAGAAACAAACTCTACGAGTTGTGGCGTTGTGGTTTGAGATGAGGTGTGTTCTGAGTTGTAAGCAATATCTTGTTAAAAATTCTGCTTTTATAACGTTTTTAAAACTAACGACCCGTATTACTTGATAAATGTAAATATAAATTATTTTCTTCTATTCTCTGTTAGTTCAAACATAATTGGCCGAAATGATAAGCGCGCGTGTTGTTCATACAGATCGAAACCGATTATACTGTAATTGAAATGTGAATAATTAAAATATTCGTTTAAAGTGTTTAAAAGTATGTTATATCACTCCAGCTGTTTACACAACTATGGAAGTTTCTAATCGAAGTCACAACTCGGGATATAATTTAACTCTACGAGATCTGGCGTCGCCAAAAGGTCTCATAAAATCTCAGACCACTGCATGCGCTCTCGCTTCAGTGGCGCGCGAGAATGATGATAGAACCTCAAAAGCCCCGATGTTGTCAGCCAAAATTGGATTTAGGGTATAATTTCCGTAGCGGTGAGTTTACGGTGTTTTCTAGACCTGGATAATGTACGGGGAACTAATAAATTGTTAAAGCAGACATCGTGGGGATAATAAAAGAAATCATAAACCCTCACGTGATCCGCCTATACACTTCACTGTGTAGAAAGTCATTCATAAACCCACACATGATCTGCCCATATGCTTCACTGTGTATAAAGTCATTAATAAACCCTCACGTGATCTGCCTATACACTTCACTGTGTATAAAGTCATTCATAAACCCACACATGATCTGCCCATACACTTCACTGTGTATAAAGTCATTAATAAACCCTCACGTGATCCGCCTATACACTTCATTGTGTAGAAAGTCATTCATAAACCCTCACCTGATTTGCCTATACACTTTACTGTGTAGAGAGTCATTCATAAACCCTCACATGATCTGCCTATACACTTCACTGTGTAGAAAGTCTTTCATAAACCCTAACGTGATCCGCCTATACACTTCACTGTGTAGAAAGTCATTCATAAACCCTTGTGTGATCTACCTATACACTTCACTGTGTAGAAAGTCATTCATAAACCCTCACGTGATCTGCCTATACACTTCACTGTGTATAATGTTATTCATACACCCTCACGTGATCCGCCTATACACTTCACTGTGTATACAGTCAATAATAAACCCTCACGTGATCCGCCCATACACTTCACTGTGTATAAAGTCAATAATAAACCCTCACGTGATCCGCCTATACACTTTACTGTGTAGAAAGTCAGTCATAAACCCTCACATGATCTGCCTATATACTCCACTGTGTAGAAAGTCATTCATAACCCTAACGTGATCTGCCTATACACTTCACTGTGTAGAAAGTCATTCAAGACCGGTTTTAAATCCGCGATTAAAGACCATCTGTCAAATGCTCCATTGTTACGGCTGGTGAGGAGAATTCACTATAACCTATGCGAACAATTTCGCGCGCTCTTGTAACATCATCATAGACAATGTATGGGTTTAGGAGAATTCCTGACTAATCATAAATATATGAGAAAATGGTCGGTTTTTATATATTTTTTGGAATAAAATTGAAGGGTTTATGAATGGAAATAATGATCAGATGACTTGGGCCTTTGTTTTCGAATTATTACCGGTCTTCATAATAGAAGGCGCCTCTGTCCGCTAAAACCCTATATTATGACGTCATCTCGGTCCTAATTCTGCAACAAAGGCCAGCGCATCTGGTCATTATTACCTTAATATAGCACAATACCAGACCTTATATTGTTAGGTTGCACAGACCTCACACGAGACCTATACTAAGAACAGTAGAATGAAGGTCATGTGACACGTACTGTATACAGTGTAGGCTGTGCTATAAGCTAATTCGATCATTCACGCGCGCAAAGGATTATGGGAAAGGTCACGGGGGACATACAACGGAGCGCAACCATCGAGATATTATAATTAGTTAGAGAGGCAATAGCGAGCGAAATATTGGTGCCAATTGAACTGTTACCCCATACCGTTTAGTACCACGAAATGATAGACGCTCCTAGTTCTGACTGTGACGCTCCCAGTTACACTATAAAAAAATGTGTGACGCGTTTATCTGGACACGTCACACCGTCTTTAACCAAACGCCTACCGTTAACATATAATATACAAACACTTTCGTTTTGCTAAACTTAAGCGCATGATGTTCAATTTTAGTGTTTCATTTTTTTGATCACAGATATTTATTTCATGAATAACTTTCTTAATTCTGCATTGGTTTGATTCTGAGGATTAAACTGTTTACATTTCAGTTAACGGAACTCCTCCGTACCAACGTTAGGACAAATTATTGTTTGCGCCACCCTTACCCTAATTAACCGAAAAACAGTCATTCATATAAACAAAATTGTATCCGCCCGAAACTTAAATTCAAACAAACTTGTTGTCAAAAACGTCAAGAATCCAAGTTTCCAATCGAGTAACGAAATGACAAACGGAGTGTTTATTCCCCGTCGTGAAATGTTAGCGCGTGACGCGTGTATCCGGACGCGTCACACCGTTTATAAACAAAAGCCTACCGTGTATACATAATGCAGCTATCCAGATATAAGCGTCAGTGTTTATAACTAAACGGTAAGCGTTTATTTAAAACTGATATAACGTTCATAAGTAAACACTTTTCTCAACTTAAACGCACAGTCTTTAATGTTAGTGTTTACTTTTCGGGTGTGCGAAGATATTTATTCCTAAGATATATTATGAGGATCGGCCCGTGGTGTAGTGGTTACAGCACTTGCTTCGCGTACTGAAGGGTCGAGGGTCGGGTTCGAGTCTCGGCTGCGACGTGTAATCTGAGGTCATCCTTCTGTCCACTCAGCGGTGAATGTGGTCAACTGGGGAAGAAAAGGCGGCGAGGAAAGGAACTGATCACCATACACTGTACGAAATGCCGGTGAAAATGTTGTAGAATTACAGAGAAAAAAAACAAAGAAATACATAGGCTTTACCAAACAAAGTGCTGTCACAAAAATTATAATGATGAACACTTGCTATAGCGCCTATACTCTGGGCGCTTTATAGACCAAAATGACAAAACAAAAACCACCGCACAGAGGTACAAGGACAACCCGACAAACACAGAAAGCAATGAAAATTAATCTGGCAGAAAATGTTGAGAGAAGAGATATGTTTTAAGACGTGACTTGAAAGTGGCCACAGACGGGGC
>JAODUJ010517189.1:0-14419 GCA_027564615.1 Psolus chitonoides
TTTGTAAATCTTATGTATTTCTTTGTTTTTTTTCTCTGTAATTCTACAGAATTCCACCGGAATTTTTTACAGTGTGATACAGCTACAACAATCCGGATTACCGAAAAGTAAGTAGTAATGTACACTCTGCAGCGATTACACTAGTTTCAACAGGTTGAATGGGTTATTGTAGAGACTTCACAACTGAATGGGCTATGAAAGAATATTTTTCCGGAAGTGCTCGAATGCGGCATTTTCAAAAAGGTTGATTACTCAACATTCCCAGATGCTATTTCGAATGTAAAAACAGTTTCGGATATCAATTTGTCTATATAATAAGCCTGTGGTATTCATAGCAGGCATACTATGACGTAACGTACGCTCTTTAAGTAATTTAAGGAGTCTATAGGGCCCATTGGAAATATAAAATTAATGTGCTTAGTATTAGTTGTAAGTGCATGTCATGTTAGACGTTTTTCAGTACACACTGTTCTGTCATGAAGCGTCAAATATTTTTCGTTCGTCGATTTCAACCGTTCCTGTAAGCCTACCATTATACTGTGCTTCGTTAGCTGAAAAAGTATGAATAACGGTGTATGTGAGTGGCTACTGTGGCAACCTAAGGCCCCCGTAATCCGATAAGTTGTGCATGTGGGGGCGTTTTCACATTTCAATATACGTTTATTACGATTAACACACATTATTAAAGACCTTTTAACTGTTACAATTGCACCGTGACACGCCTTCTTTCATCCACACTAGAAAGAACACGTACGTTGTTCAACAACTGGACTGCGATCATTTGTAGCCTATTTGGGAACAGAACAGGAAGTATAGGTTCTACCAGTAACATTCATACAACGAAGTTACCATACGAAACGTCTATTTTCTTACGAGGCGGTAGGAAAACCTAAACAGAACAATGTCAAACCAGCAAACAGGTAGGATTATATTCAATAATATTTATCCGTCACGGTATATATGTATCCAACCAATTTAATATCCCTCCTTATGGTATTTTAAATTTTAAATGTATTTTAAATTAATATGTTGTTGAGTAATATTGGTTAAATATTTAGCAATATAAAATGGCCTTCTTTAGGATATATACCACTAGTACATGAACGGCACTATCGAAGTGTTGAAATCAGCAAACAATCAGACAATTGAGCCTCTGTTTTTCACTTCGGTATGGACACCGTATTTCTAAACTAAAATCATACAAAATTGTAGCACAAATAATATGAAATGAATGTTTTATTATTTGAGATTGCTGTGCTTCCAATGAACCAAAAACAGCTTTTACAAAGAAAGACATATGTTTTGGTCATAATTTTCCTACCTATCAATCACCCTAATAATTAGCCTATGTCTTAAAAAAATCTTTCAATTTTCATTCAATTTATATTGAATTTAATTTGATGATGAATGTTTACGATGACATCCGCTGCTACGATTTTTTTTATATGAATTGAATTTTGCCCTCAAGGTTCTAAAAGCAACTGAACCAAAAAAGACTGCAAATTACTTTTCAACGAGGTTCGCTTACTCTAAGAAATGGACCTTTATGATTTGTTATATTCTTAAAAGAGCTCCATTAGTTTGTGGGCTGCCGAATTGCCATACGAACTAATCCAAAAGTGATTACTCTTGCAAGAAAGAGGTCTATAAATATTTTGAGAACTAACGTCCTTCCATGAAGAACAGAACTGAACAGAACACAGGCCCAACCTAATTTACATAAATCTGCCAAAACTTTTGAATTTCAAACAATGTAACTTCCATACTTTTTATACAGCAATATTTCCTGGAAGTAAACCCATTTTTGATATTGTCGTATGAATTTGAGTTAACAGTTCACCAAATAACAACATTTATTTATCCTCTCCTCTGCTGAAATGCAAACTCATCGAGCTCGTTTAAGTGAAATATCATTGTATTATTTCATGAATTGAAATGAATAACCCGAGAACGGTAGAAAAAAATAGCTTAATTGGAGCTTTGTGGGCCCAATTTTAGGTAAAATATGAAAGAGACTTCTGTTGGAATATTGGCTGAAAACATCTTCCTTCCTATAGTTCTAATACCATACACTATTAACTGTATGGGCCGAAGCGCACCGTTTAACGGGAATTTCTGTCATCGGCTATCCGATTATATTCGATCGATTGTTGATAATCCTTTCACAATAAAACCTGACTTCTAATCCTAACCCTTATGGCCAATCAAAAAAATCCTTGTTAACAAGTGCGCTTCGGCTGTAACTGCATATTAACCTCATATTTGTGTTACAATTGAATTCAGATTTTCAACGCAGATTGCTGCAGATTGTTCGATTAGTTTATTTTGGACTATTTTTATTCACTCAGTCCCAGAAACTAACAAAGTAGGGTCATGCTGTCTAGGCACAGTGGGTCCGATTTTTGTTTTATTCTCAATTAGAGAATCACAGGCCTACCTTTTTAATTGGCGTATACCATTTTAATTTCATATCAGTTGAATGTGATTTGGCTAAAATAAATAAAGCATAACTTGATATTAAAAAGTTAGTTTACTATTTGATTTACCTGGTGGTAGTATGGTCACTGCAGGCGGTACACTTGACCCACTGCACCATAGTATGTTGCAGTGGGTCAAGTGTACCGCCCACTGCACCATAGTCATAGTATGGTGCAGTGGGTCAAGTGTACCGCGTGCACTAAAGAGGCCCGGGTTCAAATCCAAATCGTAACAACATCATAACAAAAACATATATAAAATACATGGATTGGTTAGTTAACTGTCCTATAAAATAGATCCTATATGATTATGCTATGTTTATCGATGAAAGTTTACGAATATAGAATATAGATCTCTGTTATATCGGGCCATCAACAGGATGTCTTAATGAAATATATATATATATATATGTATACATGTATAACATACATGGATTGGTCTGTTAACAGTCGTGTAAAATAGATCCTATATGATTAGGCTATGTTTATCGATGAAAGTTTACGAATGTAGAATAAAGATCTCTGTTATATCGGGCCATCAACAGAATGTCCTAATTAAAATATTAAATATGTAAAAAGGTGAACATTCAGAGGCGTTTAATGTAGAATATGTAGACTGCGAGTTCTCAAGTGTATTTTTTTGTTCGTGTGTTAGGCCTAGTGGTTTTCCAATGTGTAGACGAGAGACGACAGAATGCCATATATTATAGTACTAAGAGTACTGCTAGGTTCAGTTTAGGTTAGCTATCTACGGGTTCAGACAACCAACTATGGCTCATCGAGGAACCCTGGAGCCAGGCGATAGCTCGGCTTCTCTTTCCGAACAGTGTTCAGAGGCCAACAAGGCAGGCGTGTATCCAACAAACCTAATGTTTTTTTCTGAATGCATTGCTCTTCTACTACGTGTGAACCTATAGCTTGTTGATTGAACCATAACTTTGGGAAACCACTAAGAACTGCCGTACAGCGTTTTAATGGGCAAGCAGACACCCAGTGGGATTTGAACCCAGTGTTTTTCAGTGCAGGCGGAACACTCAACCAACTGCGTCACGCTATCACCTAAGGTTATGTGGTAGGTTCACATGCAGATAAACAATCCCAAAGTAATGTATCATATGTTTGACACGGAAAAAACTCTATGCTCTAAATGTCGAAATGAATACATATGATTCTAAAATTATTATTTTACGAAAACGAAAATTGATGAAGAACTCAAATTTACGTAATATGTTCGATACAACCAATTTTTTCTCATCAGCTGAATGATAAGCTACACCTGTCGAAATATTTTTGATGTGGTTCATATCGGTACCAAGATAAAATTGATGGCCCTGTGCTATAATGTATTTGTTTGAATCAGGAGTTATTTGACGTGGTTCATTCTGCCCTGTGATCCACTGTGATCCGCTTCCCTGTTGCCTATACATTTCATTGACGAGTTAATACCACGTTTTACACCACACACCCGACATTTCAAGTGTTTCTAGTTTTGGTTTCAGTGCGAAGGCGTAATGGATCTATGCAATCACGCGTTACTACCTTGAATTCCATTGTTTTGGTATGAAAAAAAAGGTTTTAGTGGGTGTCGACATTTTTGTCACGCTTCAGCACAAGTCAATGAGAATTTGCTTGGCGAGCCATGTTGGCATTATATCTTGTACCAGTCGGCCGAAATTGGTTCGTATTTCATAGTTTCAGACATAATCACACCCTTAAAGTTGTAGATAGTTATGAGGTTATTTGGGCGTAATTTAGGCTGAATAAATGTCACTCCATGTTTTGGTGTTTTTTAATATTAGTGAAATACGCAATTTCGCGGAACTGGGCCATATACAAGTTCAATGTAAATTTTCGCATTCTTTTTCTCAACAGTTAACAACATAGAAAGACCAAAAGTTATTTTTAGGGCCTTAAACACCTCGATTATGGTTAGGGGATGTGTTCTGCATCAATTGATCGAGTTTTGAGGGGGAAACTGGAAAATGTGAAATATGGGCCTATTTTTTTCCTGGAAATTGACCTAAAATTTCACTTTCTTGATTTGTTTTCATTTTTTTTGGCGGAATGTATTCTTCAATGTTTTGACTTTGTGAATTCCATAACAGCATATTTTTTAATTGCTTCCAGATTATCTTATGATTTTTTTAACATGAAAAAGCCCACTTCTGAAATAAGACAGGTAGGTAAAGTTTGATCTGCAAACAAATCAATTGTGCCAAATTTGCCGGCTGTTTAAAACACGAAAATTACACCAAACAAGCAGAAGTGTTCGCACTTGGCACGCTTCGAAATTTCAGCAACATACCCCCTCACCTCATCGAAAGGAATTTCCGCCTTCCTACACCTATGGGGGCTTCACATCATTGTAAACCGTTAATATGTGTAAATAATGCTGTTTTGGTTTCAATTGTTATGTTGTATTTCATTTTGAATTGTGAGCCGCTTCGTAATGTATTTGGAAAGCAGGATATAATTGTCCACACGGATTTACGCCACTGCTACTTCCTTATGTACGGGCATTCGTTTGAGTATTATTATTAATATTATTATTATTATGATCCTAATAGTTTGAATTGCGGAAGAAAAACCCAAAGGGGAGCTAGGGAAACCCTTCCTTCCCCGTAGATCCATCTCCGACATTAGTGTTCGTTACTCATGTACGAGCCAAGTGTTTGGGGGTGTCCCACTCGGGTGTCTCAACCCCAATATTTGTCAAATGAACAATACATCCAGGTAATATGAGTGCGGCAGTCGGAAACTGTAGCTTTTGTCCGATTGTACGGAAAACCGTTGCTGACACGACAATGCTATTCTTTTCTTTTTGTTTACTTTCGTATGAGCAGGATTTTCTGAATATGGTTGGAGAATTGGGGTGCGGCATTCATAATTATTTTGGCTTGAAAACCGTAGCTTTTGGCTGAAAATCTATAGGTGAAATGGAGATGTGTTTTTAATTCCGAATGAGCAGGAATTTACGAAGAGCTGGAAAATAGGAGTGCGCCAATCGGAATGTTCTGGTCTCGTCATGTCAGGTGTCGTTTTGAAGTCGTTCATAACCATAAGATTGGAACACATAACCCGAATATTTTCGCGGTAGTGTTTGTTTTGCTTGTCGTGGTATCACTTGTGCCAATTGCGCAGTATAAATCTTGAAAATTGTACATGACAACCAAACATTTTTCATCCCCACCTCTAATCTGCTGTACACAGATATTTCGATATTGCACGTTATTTATTTATATTTCAAGTTTCCCCAACCCCACACTGAGACATACCTGATCCCTGTGTACACGTGTGTGTGTGCGTGTGTAACTGTGACGCCATACTCTCAAACACGTTATCTCAGCATGTAGTAACAGAAAAGATTGATCTCATAATTGGTATGTTCATTAGCCAATGGGGGTAAATGATCCCGACTGATTTTAAATAAGTTCAAGTTCATTATGCTTGGTTCTGAGGTTTCTATTACTATAATTTATTATAGAGCGCTATGCTAATTAAGTATGTGTTTTCTCAGTACAGTGGTCATCCTGGGAGTGATAGTTGGAGGGGCGGTGGGAGGGGGGGGGTACAAACCAAACATTGGTGTAATGTTAATCTGCCTTCTGTTCGTTTACAGGATATCCACCTCCAGGATATGCCCCACAGGGCGGCGCAGGATATCCGATGCAAGCTCCAGGAAATGCCCCACAGGGCGGCCCAGGAAATCCGAATAAAGCTGCAGGATATCCCCCACAGGGCGGCCCAGTAAATTACAACCCGCAGCAGCCTGTACAGGTAGTTTTTACATAAATGTTATCATAGTACTGGCACTATTGCTTGTACGCCACAAGATTACCACCTACGGTATACAACGACGGAATACTCCAGCACCCAAATATTTACCCCTATTTTCCGCAAAGCAAGACGACAGTAGTTAAAAATGTTTAGGTCACTCTCTGGTTAATTGACCATTACTCGAATCCGGACCTCCCGAGTGGTACTCGAATGTTGTAACTTACTAGGCCAGACAGTCGTTAGCATAGGCGTTTGTAACTGTAACTCCAATACTACTACAGCATATAATATTGAACAAGGCAGGACACTTCCAATGACGGGAATCACGTGACAGGGTGCAACATGACTGTTTATGATCCACATGTGAAATTGTGTAAACCTCTTAGCAAAATATGAACATAATATATTGCGAAAAAAAAAAAATCCCCCCTGATATTAAATTCTAAGAAAATAATAACGGGTTCGAATAAATGTTTGCTCCTAAATTTTGTTTCGGTAAATTGTGTGAACCTCTCAGCAAAATATGAACTTACACATATTGCAAGAAAAATTCGATTTTCAATTTCTAAGAAAATAATGACGGGTTCGAACAAACTTTTGCTCATTAAGTTTTTGTTGGGTGTTGCCCGAGGGAAAGAAGCAAAAGTGTGTTCAAACCATAGTTTTCTTGGAAACTCAAATCATGGAGATGAGCTAACCGTTTTCAATCATGCCAGTATTAATTGTTCATATTCTGCTGAAAGTTTCCCGCATGTGAATGATAAACAGTCATTTTGCACCCTGGTACGCGATTCTTGTCATTGGAAGGATCCTGCATGCCTTGTCAGTATTATAATAGGCTACTATAGTATTGGAGTTAACATCACGTGCGCCTGTGGTCGTTAGGTCATACTTTACCAGGGGCGCCGGAACGGGGGAGGGGTGAATGAAATGTCCCTCCGTGCAAAGTGTTTCCCCAACCCCATTGAATCCGCGCGAAAAAAATGTCATTATTTTCAGCCATATTTTTTTTATGAAATACCAATTTCCTGTCAAAAAGTTACAATGACCTATTCCTCATGGCTTTTCAGAAAATCAGCATTTGCTCTTCTGTTTCCTATATGGCCAAATTATTTGGGATATTGGGGGATATGGTGGACATCCCCGCCCCCCCCCCCCCCCCCCCCCCTCCCACCCCATGGCCATGGGCCTGGATCCGAATGCGCCCTGCATCCCCACCAACCATATGGAATATGTGTCTCTGTTGGATACTATATAGGGGGAGTAGAGAGAAGACATAGTACACGGGCAATAAATTGTCCTCCTTACAAGGATACTTCGGACCAACAGGAAAACTTCTGACAATTATATTGGAGGAAAATACTATCGCAATAGCATGTTCTTTCAGTAAGTCATTTATTTCTGAAGTTTTTCTAAATCTTATGTTCAACAGAGCATCTGGCAACATTTGTGATGTCATAGTTGCACTTAGGCTGAATAGCTCTCTATAAGTCTTTATAATCTAACCACTGCTTTCATCACAACAAGTTGAAAAGCTATGTCAAAGTTCTTTATATTTTTGAAAAATACAATTTTTTAGGATAGTGACTAAAAATTTCAAAACTCAAAGATTGAAAGGACAAACTATAACAAAATGAATAGACTATTGTAGAAAGAGCGACACCGTGAAGCGGATCAATTTCGTCAGCTAATTTGAATCCTGGTAATAGTGAGATATCTCGAGAGCGTTTGCTGGTATTTACATGAATTTTTCAACTATACAACAACGTTTCATTTTAGTCTGGACTGACCTTTTAAGACCATTCGCTCATGCAGGCGCGCCATAAGGTGCATCCATTGTCAGGCTGATGCTATCTACTGACATCGGTGAATACAAGTTATTTTGGTATTGTCCTACTCGATGAATTATGTCGGGGAAGGTGGGTCATTACTCACAGAGAGGTACAAAAGAATTATTATGTCACACCCTGTTCAAAGAATTATCCGATCTATCATTCTATATAGTCATATGCTAGTTCACCCAAGATTTATACGTATGAATGCCTTCTTACAATCAGTTGGTAGGTGTAGCCCAAGTTTCGCAAACAATAAAGCTACGAATTGTTCAGCGTTTAGTCTCATCTTGCCTTACAGTAAGTGGGTAGGTAGCCTACAATTTAGGACTGTTCATTAAATTTCCCAAAAATTATATGCGAGTCGTCAAAAAGGTAAACTGTTTATATAAATTCATGGTATATATTTGATTTGTTGCGAATTTCCAGGGAACGAATATTTGACTTTATGCGACTTAGGTTGTGGGTCGCACCCATTTCTAAAGCCAGAAAACCAAGAAAGTTTTGTGATTACTTGCCTCTTTAAAGTGCATGGTTTGTCTGGTATGGCCATTAATGTATCACTTGTTTGATGCTGCCACAGCTAGCTAACCAAGAAGAACACACTGCATTGCTAACTTGGTACCAGTGCTGGTTTCGGTGTTAATTGACACCTGTTGACTTCCACGTGTACTCAAATTATATTCCACCCTCACAAGTGCCACCAATACAGGTTTAAAAAATCAGACATACGGTTGCCAAGTTGATATTGACATTTCAAGAATTGCTTCTAAGCCCAGTCCAACTGCCTACAAGAGATCATCTACTCATCATGGGAAGTATACGTGCCAAGTATGACATCAATCCACCATGCCACTGCCAAGATCATATGGCCACGTGCAATTTTCAGCGGAATTTAAGTTGGCCCAGCCCCCCATGAATATTAATGACTTTTCATTAGGCCTATATGATATTATTTTTAAAACGTCAGGCCCACAGACGTTCACTGCATGATTTATTTATTTCATTGGCTATCCAGCAATGCATATAAGAATGTTGAATTTCATGACTCCAACTTGGCCAAATTGTAATTGCTTCATATGGATGTAAAAAATGGCTATCCTTAACCAAGGGTAACAATAGTTTGCATTCCAATAAAATGGATGACTATTCTTGTAGGCGAGTAGGAGATTGCCAAAAAAAGCCCTAACTTTTTCCAAGTGGCAACTGTGGTACCTTCCAACTAATTTGGGTATTTGTCGAAAGTATAAGTCCTGACTATGTCACAGATAAAAGTTACCCACAATCACGTTGAGGGAACATGTTTAAATGATGTCATCAAAATAGCCGTCAATAATTTTCATTTTTGCTTTTGGTCAGATACCTAATTTATACCTAATTTATACCTAATTTATACCTAATTTATTCTAGTTTTTGTGCAATTTTTTCGAACTTGTTCGAATGACGTTATCAAATTGGGCACTAACGGGTGTCGTCGGCTCCAAGTTAAATACAAGTGTCAGTCTGTCAGTTATTGTGGTTTCCATATATTTTTATCAAAACAAATGAGACTTACTATTTAAGGAGTACTTTACGAACAATAATAACTAGGGAGAAGGTGTTAGCATTAACCTATTAGAGGGCGCTCTCAAACATACCATTAATACGCAAATTACTGCCACCATTATCGATTTTTGTTCAACTATATCTCAACCAATATTGCAGAGAGTTATATATATATACATACATAGAGAGGAGCAAAGATAATACGATAACAAGTTATGAAGTGACTAATGCTATATGTACTATTTCAGTATTTAAAGTAGCGCCAATGTTTTACATGATTGCACAAATAATGTGCTTTGACACGTTTCAAAGAAAAACAAGAATTAACTAAGCGTAACTACGTGTGCTTTTATGTACCTTTGTGAAGAGAGATAAATCAGATTGGAATTGGCAAGGACACAAGATGGATGGATTTCAACCCATGATCCTTGGATCACTAGATATCAGCCCAAGAACCATGATAGACTTTGCGTCACGGAAGCTCAAAAGAGACCATTCTGACTGGAGCAGTGACCAAAAAGCCACATGACTTCAGCTACAAAGTTGGAAATAATCGGGACGACAGTGCTCATTGTGTCAATTAGGGTGTCAAATAATGAGGTTAATACAAAATATGGGGAGGAATCCAAGGTTTCACGACACGTTTAGGTAACCCATGAATATCTGGAAATGTCAAGCAATTGGAAGGGTTCATCAAATAATAATTGTCATTTTATATGGCGCAATTATAACATGCTCAAATGCGCGATTACAATAATTACCACTGGTAATTAGACTAGTGTGCACATCACGCTGTTTAATCCGGACACAGAAATATAGTGTGCCACTGTATAGTGTCCATCCCCGTAGAAGCAGACACAACATAGCACATCACTGTAAATACTCACTAAATGACACTACGTGGAATTCCGACCATGGCTCGGACCTGCTATCCCTGCATCACAAGACTCAAACCCTAACTACCTGGCCACCACGCTCCAATCTGTCTCCAGTATCAGGGTCGAGTCTTCCGTTTACACTATCCGACCCCCATCCCCTCCCAAGTCTGACATAGATCTCACCCACCGTCTCCCTGTCGATTTGCTCTGATACAGTATATCTACGAAGTGAAATATTGTATTTCCTTGCACAAGAAAGTTGGAGAACCTATAAGGATGGATGGGAAACTATGAAGTGGAACGGGTGTGATCACACTATCCTGTCGTACTGGCCTGGCTGTTTGATGTCTGTGACTAAGGTTATCATAAGGCATTCAGAACAATCGATGATGACCATGAACTATCAAGTTGTTGGTGCTGGAAGACAAATGTTTACGGACACGTCCGAGTATTTTTTTATTAGAGAAGGCCGGACAAAGAACGAACCTATGACTAGGCCAAGCAAGGGAAATTAGGAAGAGAGGTTGCTTGTTTTATATGTTGAGAAGTTTTGTCGGTTCTTAATAGGCATTGAATACCTCCTCTAAGTAACGGAGTCGTAAACAGGTCATCGTCATCGGTGGAAGATACCACCTTATAATTCTAGACTCCGATTTTTTGGTTCAACACTGAGCACCAATTAAGACGGCACTAAGTACCAATGTCTAAGTCTCTGGATGATTGACTCAACCTGGCTCCGCACCCAGACTTCCCGGCTTTCGAGGCGGATGCTCTAACCACTAAACCATGCAGTCGGTGCCAAGAGTAACCAGGTATTAGCACGCGTTTCCCCTTGCATATATGTTCCGACACACCCGATACACATATCCGATACAGTAACTACTGGAGAATGTGAATAACATATAGTACATGTTAAACCAGAATACAGTACGTACTGGTTATGATTAAGGTTAGGGTCAGCGGTGTCAAAAAATTGTTAACACACTCCATTTTTTACTAATGAAACTGATAAAACGTGCATCAGTAGTTACTGTATCGGCTATGCGAATCGGCTGTCTGACATGCCAGGTCCAACATGTAAACAGACATAGCCCTAGGCCATTTTTGACAACATCTATCATGGCATCATGAATCTCTAACGATGGCGAATCACGTGGATCTATGGCCTCCCTCCATAGGTCATCAATATTATTATTACAAAAACATGTATGCAGACAACAGGTGTTGTATTCGAAATGAATGTCAATACAGTGATTGGTTCCGGGAGCAAGGGCTGTATTATATCCCACTTTTGTTTCTCATCGTCATCGATTAGGTGATGAGGAAAGCTGCAGAGGGCAAACCAGGATAACTGATGTGGGGCCTGACAAACTGTTTGGAGGATGGTGACTTTGCGGATGACATAACCTTACTTCAACAATCACATAAGCACAATACCAAACTACGGATAAAACACTGACGAAGATAGAGATCAGACTGGTTTTAAGAACCCATTACCTACCGTACTTTTTCCAGCAGTGTTCAATAAATTCCCCAAAGGGTCAGAAGTCATCAGAAGCTGTTTCATTAGATAGAGAAAGGCAAAAAATGGCATCCCTAATTTTTTTAAATTTTTGCACTGTGATTTATGGGGCAAAATAGGCTATTTTCAATATCAACGGGGTTTACACAGTTAAGGAAAAGCTAGGCCTAAACCAAACTTGGACCTATATTGCCAAGAAAAAAAGTTCACCTACTATTTAGGTTTAGAGGCCTAACAATATTGTTCCAGGATGTTCCCTAAGCATCCTAGAACTCATTAATAATCCTAAATTGCTATTATCTAGGTTGTAAATAAATATTTCAATTCAATTTACCTGGTACGTCTACCCCTGATAACCGCCCATTGACTTTGTGTGTAAATCCGAAATGGCGCAGACACGATCTGGGCATGTCGCAATAATTGCTCATAACTTTGTCTATGATGGCACTATACCCCTATAAAAAAATATTCCTGTGCACAAATGTTCTTGGGATCATGTGTAGCCTAATATCATGTGTCTAGGGTGCAGACTTTCGAAATTATGATTTTTCAAACGACCCATCGAAAATGTGTCAAAATTTGCCACAAATCGGGGTTTTTTCGACCTATTCTTCAAATAACTTCCAAACCCCGAAAGGTATAGAGCTGTAAGTCTGCAAATCACTACAGAAGACTTATGAGAAAGTTAGAAAAAGATATAGAGCGATTATTGGTTTATATGAAGGCTTGGGATTGTTTTGAAAATGAGGTCACTGAAGCGTGGAATTCGAGTTCAAATTTCAAAAAGTCAAAATCACCACATTTTTGAAAAATATTTGGAAAATGTTCCTCACCATAGACCACCATCAAATTATTTTTAAATAATCACTCTGTGTCATATCTTTCAATTAAGCCTATGTTAAGCTTGGTGGGGGTGTTGGATGATGTCTTAAAAATGTTCAAAAAGTGTCTCAATGCGGTAAAAATTACCGCACTGGTAGGTAAAGAGTTGCATGTAATACGTAGCAGTTAGGTTACTAAAACACCTATACAACATACTACCTAAACGATCTTATTCGACTATGTGTATTTCTTTATTTTCCAGTTTGTTCGACAATAATCATCTTACAAGCTTACCACAAGATTTGTTCTCGGAAACGAAAGAGCTGGATTCTGTGTAAGTTGTTCGTAACCAATTTATATTGCAGCTTTGCAATGGGTAATCGCTTGTATACATAACATTCTTTGAGCTAAATGGTTTGTGTACAGCTCAAATTGATATCAGCTCAAAATTGTTATCAGCTCAAAATTGTTATTCAAAATTATTGTTATTCAAAAAATTTGTGCTGTTATCAATTTTGAGCTGATAACAATTTTGAGCTGATAACAATGTTGAGCTGATATCGATTTTGAGCTGTACACAAACGATTAAGCTCAAAATTGTTATGTACACAAACGATTTCGCTCAAATTGCTATGTACACAAAGAGCCATGCACTTTTGTTCCATCGGCGTTTCATACATTTCAGTCAATATATGTATGCCAGTATATGTATATGTATCCATGTCTAACTTTGTTGTAGGCTATAATTATTTGAAAATTCATATTATTCCATGGGAATTATCAGTTAACACATTGACTAGCCGTACAACCATAGTTTTATGATTTTTTTTAAATACATGTTTTCAATAATTCTTTGAGTTTTCTCCTCCCATAGGTTATTACTAGAATTTAATTATCTGCACCTAACGATAGGCTTAACGAGGTTTGTATTACCCTTTCCCAGTCGACCCAGGTCGCGTTTTATTCTTGTGTTCTAATCTGTTTAATTTGTTAAGTTTAGGCGTGGGAAATGTTTTATAGCTTGTTAGAGAAATACGATCAACATTTGTTTTTGTTCTAATATAATAGGTGCTTCGGCATGCATACATATTGAAGCTACGAGTAGTCAGCTTATCCATAGCGTCAATGTCGTGAAACTATAAACTTAAAGGACAAGCTTACCTTGAACTTTTATTCTGGTATGTTATATGCATGGCTGGTTATGTCAATGTAATTGGCTACGTTTAGGTGGCACGCAATTTTCCCGCGGAAGGCGGTATGCGTTTTCGGCAGCGGGACACGGTAAGCGGAATGCGGACAAAATATCGCGTGGTATTCACTTGTAAGCGTTTTCGCACTGCAGTATGCGAAACCACGCTGAAAAAGTATTTTTCGCTCCGGTTAATTAACAAAGAACCATTTATTTGCACGCGGTATGCGAAATTTTGACACTCGGAAAAATTGAATTCTCCGTGTAGAATTAAAATCGCATACCGCGCGCGATTTAGGGCCCACGTGACCCAGCCAGCCAATTCGGATGCGGGATGATTTAGACCTTACATGCGCCATTTTGCTAGTTATAGATAA
>JAODUJ010518300.1:0-14411 GCA_027564615.1 Psolus chitonoides
TTGGATTTTCTCAACATTCTAACTATTACATTTTAAATTATTGAAAGTCAGTTCTACGTGTCGCTTGACCTTTAACACCATAACAACTCTTATGTATCATAAGGGAACTAAACGTGCCAAGTATGACATTTGTTACATCTTTGCAAGGTTTCGGTGTTTGACCTCTGTTGACCCAAAATGGCCTTGGATCCTCATATAAATCGACAAGTTTCGTTTACTCACTAAGAGGGGACCACACACCAAATATGAACTTTACAAGGATTTGTCTCATCAAGTTAACATGTTTACAATTTGTCCATGGTTGACCTCTGTTGACCGCAAGTGACCTTGGACCTTCATAGAAATCAGTAGTCTTCTTATGCTTACTGAGGGCACCTGCACACCAAATATGAACTTCGCATGGGTTTGTCTCATCAACTTAACATGTTTGCAATTTTTCCGTGTTTGACCTCTGCTGACCCCAAATGACCTTGGACCTTCATAGAATTATATAGGTTACATTTACTAAGAGGGACCCATACACCAAATATGAACTTTGCAAGGGTTTTTCTCATCAAGTTAACGTGTTTACAAGTTTTCCGTGTTTACAAGTTTTCCGTGTTTGACCTCTGTTGACCTCAAATGAAGATTGATATTGATAGAAAGCGATAGGTTTCCTGTACTTACCAAGGGTGACCCACACACCAAATATGAACTTTACAAGCGTTTGTGTTATTAAGTTACGCGTTTACAAAGTTTTCCGTGTTTGACCTTTGTTGACCTCAAATGACCTTGGATCATCACCAAAATCAACAGGCTTCTTAAACTGCACTAAGGAGGACCTACATTAGAGGGCTTGGTGGACAAGTGGTTAAGGCTTGGGTATCGTAATCCAGAGGGTTTCGGGCCCTGGTCGAGCTGCCACGTTGTGTCCTTGGGCAAGGCAATTTATCCCGATTGCTCCTCTCCACGTGCCTGTACCCACGTATGTGTGGTGCTGAGTTATACCAATGACCAGGGGTAATGGAATGTTAAGCGCTTTGAGACTTGCTTCGTCGGTGTAAGGCGCTATATAAAACTGACAATTATTATTATTATATACGAAATATGAATTTCGCAGTTGTTTATTTGGTAAAGTTTCACATGTTTATACGGTTTTCAGTGTTTGATCTCTGTTGACCCTAAATTACCTTGGATCTCAGTATAAATCGATAGGTTTCCTTTACTCACCAATGGGGCCCACATGCCAAATACGAACTTCTCAAGTGTTTGTCTTATCAATTAGTTAACGTGTTTACAAAGTTGTCAGTGTTTGACCTCTGTCGACCTCAATTGACCTTGCAACAGTACACAAAATATGGTTCTTGTACCCCATATGGGCAACCTACATGCCAAGTATGAACTCTGTAGACATTTGCGTTCTATATACAGTTATCGTGCACACACACACACACACACACACATACATCCGGACCCCACCCCACACACACATACACACACACATCTGCACACCAACACACACGCACCCACACACACACATACATACACACGTCATCATGACGTAGGATCATTTCGCCTTTTCGGCAAGGAATAAAAAACAAGATTTTCGATTCCGAAGTGCTTCAAGTGAAATAAAGAGGCAGGCATTTTTTTTGAAAATCAATTCTTGTTGTTCCGTGCAAATATGTAAGAGGGCGTTAGAACGAACTTTTAAGGGTCACACAGGGTTAGTTTCAGTTACAAAACCATGTTCAAAACACATTTTGTACTGACATGCATACCACCAGAACCTTTCAATCATTACGATTTTTGAGGGGTAAACCAAATATAATTTATATAATTTGATGAAAAACCGAAATGATATTTAATGGTGCCCCTATTGTCAAAAATGCTGCAATACGACAAAAAAACGTTCTTCTTCTTCTTCTTCCAACCTCAAAAGCCGACAAGGAATCCAGCAATATGTACAATATGTAAAACGGGCCGTTTGATGGTGGCCTAATTGAAGGCGACGTTCCCGACCCTGGTCTTGAAGACGTCAACTGCTGGTGAATCTACTACATGTTGAGGTAGGGAGTTCCAAAGACGGATGGTGTCTGGGAAGAACGACCCCTTCAGTGGGGTAAGTGCGGGTCTTTGGTATGGTGAATCTCTTGCTTTGCCCTCTGGTTGGTGTTTTAACAGGTATATGGTTGTCCGGAATGTCTATACGCTGATTGGTAATGCGGTACATCATGGTGACCTTTGCATCGGCTCTGCGATGTTGTAGAGAGTCCCACGTTCACTCCTCGAGCATGGTGGTGACGCTACTTTCTCTGGAGTAGTTATTTGTAACGTGCGGCACTACGCTGGATGGATTCAACCTTCGCTGAGTTCTTCTCCGTGTGGGGATTCCAGACGCTACAAGCATAATCTGCTAACAAGAACGAAGCTTTATATAGCAACGTTACTGAGCTAGGCAGCTAGGCTCACTACGAAAGACAAGTGTGGAGAACCTTTGTTATTCTCCTTCTTTAGATACTCTGCAACAAACTAATGTCCATCTCGCAAAGGGTGACTAATGACATCACCAAATCATCTGTAGCGATTTGAATCTCTGTTAAGTACCTAGCTGCTTTTATTTTGAAGTTGTTAGCAGATCTTATTGAAATTAGTTCTGGGGGCAGATAATTCCAGTTTGTTATATTATTGTCCTTGGAAAGAAGCTATTGTAACGACGCTAGCAGTCGTTATGTTACATCCATTAATTACTTGTATTTTGCGTAGTTTATTCAGTTAGCTGTTTTAAACGGGCTGTTTGGTTGGTCATTCCTTGTGCAAACACGGGGTCGGTCAATTTGGGTCCTATCCGTTTCTAGGTCTCGTTGGTTAATTGTAGCCTATCATGAGATCATTGGCCATTGTTTTTGTTAAAGCATGTGCCGAGCATGTGATACGTGTAGGCGTGGCGATTTAGCGGTGTCCTACTTAGGTCTGTGCTTTCGGTATGGAATGTTACACTGGGCTATTGTGGGTTTTATGAAACGTAACCACAGTTGGTGTAACTCAGGCTTATGCGAGCCGGTCGATGACGGTTATATTTAGCGATAGGCCTACTCTTTTTAGACACACGTGAGTTCATTAAAGCAGCTAATTGGATAATTCTGCCTAGGCCACACCTTTTCAGTGACGTATAGTCTGAAAGTTTGTTTGGCCTAAAATCTTGCTATATCGTTAGTGTCATTTACATGTTATATGTATGGATAATTTTATGCTGTTTATAAAGGCAATGTCGCACTTAATTAGCGTTGTTCTGCTTGCGTTTTTGGGCTGGTCGAGCCGAGTAAATTTAGGGGATATTATTTGATTCTGAACGGGCTAGAAAGTTCAAGTCCAAACCTAGAAGCTGTTCATTCAAGGTGCGCTGATACCATAGCGTCAGGCGCGGACACCCGAGCGCCGGCGCCGACATCCAGACATCTGGCAATAGTATCCTAGCGCCAATACCAGTCACCAGCCCCCGAAAGCCACCGCTGTCGCCCGAGCGCCGGCGCAGACAACCGTGCGCCGACGCGACACCCGAGCGCCAGCAGTCAAGCGCCTGGCACGAACGCCCGAGCGCTGGCACTGACACTCAAGCGCCGGCGCTTACGGCCGAGCGCCAGATATTTGTTTATAGTGTAGCTCAATGTGTGGCGCAATTTAAGCTGCGCCGCAGTCCTCTCCGCGCTGCAGGGATTTGCGCGCCAAGTCAGTATAATGCTACACGGTGTTGCATCAGTACTTCAGTTAAATGTGTATATTCATATTTATTTTTTGTAATGCGCTATTAAGTGCATCACCTACATGCTAATACTCAGAATATAATGTTGTAGACATTATAGATGCTCCTGTCGACAGTTTTATTCCCAGAAGCCACTTGTTGTGTTTTGTTTTATTCTCCCCTACCCCGGGCGGTTCCTTTCTCCGAACAACGAGGTTGACACCTGACATCTACCGGAAGTACTCACATCGCCAAAACCTGGTCCGTTACAATATAATAGCCTAATTTAGCACTGTAGTACTACAATCATAGATATATTGTATGTCTATCACTAATATAATTAAGGCCTTGGCGATAAATATCCATATAAATAGGCAAGTGGCTAGGCTGTATATTACTGCTCCGCGGTATGCAGAGAACTGTGTTCGAACTTCGAACACTACTGAACATCATGGCTCATGGGAGTCATGGCCCAAACGTAGTGAACAGCACAAGTGAGATCATGATACAGGAAGTGAAACCGGTTTTAAGTTTTAAGTGGGGAGCAGTGAAGAGAAGCAACTTATCCCGGGGTTAGTGGTGGTTTCGTTTCAGCCACTGGAGCCATGCCCACGCCAAAGTCAACCATCGACTATTTCACCCCCATCAAAAAGCCCTTAACGGAGTATTCAGTCCTCAAGTTGCTGAAGCGATCACCGGATGCCACCATGGAGGTCGGTCAGGAATATGTTTTCAACACCTTCGACAATGGTGGTTGCATGAAGGCCGTCCCTCTTATTTGAAAATTCCCCCAGAAGGGTACAAGAAGCACGTGGTTATTCCAGTGGCATTCCACATGGGGATGAACTACATCGGCATTGTTACTGGTCACAAGTGCAGGCTACTCTGAAATCCTAACGGAGGCTGAACTCGTGACCAGCGGACGCCTGGGTTGTGTGCTGAAAGCTGACGCGTACGCCAAAGCACTGTTCTGTCTCAAACCAGTCAGTGAAGCCATGGAACGTTTGATGTTTGAGAGATTAATAGAGGAAGAGAACATTCAATCTTGTCAAAAACTGTGATCGGGAGAATCTCGAACTCACGCTGCAGTCCCCTCCACTCTCTCAGTCTTTGAAAAATATGTGACATATGAAGAAAATGTACGCACTGGTCACTTCGGAAAAACTGCTACATTCTGGCTTAGTGTGATGGACCCAGGCGCGGTTCTAGGAACATTATTTTGGAGGGTCTAATCTGTTGTTGATGAAGTTGAAAGATGACGATCTCCGGAGGGCATGGACCGAAGGCTCGTGCCACGAGCGACCTGGAAAATGTTGCTTTTTCAGACGTCAACTGATGCAATCTGATGCATTTAGAGAGTACTTCTTTAGCAATTATTCTGAACAAATATTTCAAAGTAGATCAAATGAAAACAACAACTTACCGCAGAGATACCTCACTGCACCAACTGATCTACTTCATTATTAAGGAAAGACGCCGTCCTTATCTGGCGAACTCATCGACAACTTTCTCCGGGTGTTGAAGTATTTCACTAGTAGTGTCCTGTTCTGTTGCCAGTCCACATATGCTCGCTAAACGGCTTACTCATGGTAGCATATAAGTATGTCTTAACTCTCTTCATCGTGGAGGAACTTCTTTTTGCTGTAGCTGATGAGTCGGAAATGGTGCAGACCAGTTGGAAGAATCGAAGAATGTCTGGGAATGTAGTGCGCAATCTATACAAGTTGTTCCATAGTTTCCTCTGTCGAATGAGGCATGTCTGTTCCATGGCATGTTCCATGGCATGTTCCACAGTTGACGTGCTACATCCACCTGATGCTCCAGATTATTGGAGTTTATGTTGAGGTTATAAACGTTTGCAGCCAGTGGTGTTATATCAGGATGCCCGGGAGAAAATGATCTGATTGTGGATCGGCTGGGTCACATGCAATGCAGGCCTGGATGATGTCATTGTTCAGACAAAAAAATCGCTGCATTTTGGACGACATATTGTCAATTGTTTCGTACATACCTCTGCGGTACATCGATATATACTTTTGTTAATATCTAGCTGCTTGTGTCACCTCTACGAATTCTATGATGAGAAGGCCCTCTGTCCAGACGACGATGGTGCGCCTTAACTTTACCTCTGGTGGGCTCATCTCGGATCTCAATACCAGCATCTCCAGCTATACATTTAGAAAGTCTCAGGTTTTCTACATAGGTCTCGTCTCATCTCTATGGCTGATATTGTAGCTTCTGTCAACTTGGAAGCATTAGCCATGGTTGAAGTCCAATCTTGGGAGTGTCAGTGGCAGTGAATTAGATTTCCCCAGCACGTCGTAGAGGAGATTCAGAGTGAAAATAGCTTTGAACGATCTGAGCTGGATGAACAGACCACATGCTTCAGCTGCCTTACATCTGTTATCAGATTCAGTTATAAGTTCCAATGTTTTACTTAATTCTTTGGAGCGACGCAGGAACGATGTGATCACTTCAAACTTGCATACTATACGTACCACTTTGTTGTTGTAACTGGAGTACCTTTAAGTTACTTTCTCTCTGTACGTTGACAAATAGGTCTTGGTGTTTGGGAAAGCAGTAATAAAGCGATAAACAGTTTAAAAAAAACTAATGACTCCGTCTGCAGAGGGCCGGATTTAGGAGGCCCAGGGGGCCCGGGCCTCAGGCCTCCCACCAAGCCCCCACCCGGCTTCCCACCAAACCCTTAAACCGCGTTATTAATTACTTTTTCGCGCGTGGTGACGTAAAGCTTACAAATCAAACGGCTTACAAATCAAAGGACCGGATTTAGGGGAGGGGGGCATGGGGCCCGGGCCCAGGCCTCCCACCAAACCCCCACCAGGCCTCCCACCAAACCCTTGAACCGCGTTATTAATTACTTTTTCGTGCGTGGTAACGTGAAGCTTGAAAATCAAACGGCTGGGCCCCAGGCCTCCCACCAGCTTTAATCCGGCCCTGCGTCTGCATGTGGCACCGACTTACATGTGTCAACTAACACACGGTTTAACCTGTGAGCATGGTAGTGGATACAAGGACAATGTGATCTAGTAAGCTGTCGAAACCGTTCCTGAACCCTTGAACCCCAGAAAATGATACTCCGTTAAATACAGGACTAAGACATATTCTGCAATGCGATAAAATAACCAGTTGAACCCGATATAGCGCCATGGAGGATACTTTATAGGCTTATCCATATGTCTTTATAGCTACTAATTTATATAAATTGTGAGCAGATATTGGGAGGTCTAGAATTAATTTTGGGATGGCCAAAGCCCCCTAGTCCTCCCGTAGAACCGCGCCTGGGTGGACCATACCCGTCTGATCCCGATGTTACTTGCTTGCTATCGACTTCGAAGTGTTGGTAGAAATCACAGGATATAACCCGACCTGGACCCCCATATGACTGTTACTGTATTCTGTGAAGACTTACAACTTGGCCCTATTTCCCAAGTGCAATGAGGATATGGCAGATCTGTTCGTTGCATACGATGGACCAAACTACTCTAGGTAATTAATCTTTTATTTCAGTCTAAAATACTTTGGGATTATAATTAGTAAACTTATAAAAATCTAGTCTAGTCTAGTTGGTACAATTTATCGAGTGTATAGCTGGATGAAATATTTACCTCCTGGTATCTATCTATGCAGATACTTGGTATGGTTGGATATGTGACATTGCGGTCACGGTGGCGCGGTCTCTCGTTCCGTCAGGAGCTCTCAGCGCGGTTGACAAGACGACGGAGGAGACCTTCATGAAGTTTGCAAAATCAGCAGGTACGAACATACTGTTGAAAAATGTTTATTCTGTGTCATCATGTTATGGCAAATAGTAAAACACAAATGAGGTTAACTCTGAATATTTGTTCCAAGCACGCCCAACGCAAAAGAGTCACTTCTGGTGATTGGTTTGTCGTAAAATGTTGCAATTTTTTTCAGAGGCCCATCCTGCAGAATCTAAAATAATATCAATTGGGATTAATCTTCCCTTAGCTGCCGACGTAGCCGCTGCCCTGGTACTGTGGGCTGTATACTTTTGAACATTGATGCCAGAGACCTGCATAACCTCTTTTATCCATCTTGCCAAAGTACTGTTACTGACAGGTGTGTAAGGTTTCCTAATTTTCCTAATTTATGGGCCTTGTGGAACCAACGTTTAGAGGTCAGATTAAAACGATCTGCTATGCAGCCAATCAGAAGACAGCAATGGAGATGTATAAGGCTGAAGCGTTTTAGGTCGAATCACACAGTCATTAAAGGAACAAAGAAATTGGAATTGTTGCATATTTATTATAAAAAATATATCAAACAATAGTTAATTCGGATGATTTGTAATTATACTTTTGTAATTAGTAACATTGAAGGGTTATAATCGTTGAGTACGTTTCTCCAAGTGTAAGTTTATATTATACACTCCACATCACGTCGCGATAAGAGGTTTCAAAAAGCGAATGTTGGCAAAATATTGGCTTAACGTTGGGTCAACCAACCATATTTGCCAACCTATTGTGCCCAGTTTTGCTAGACCTGGGAATTTGTCACCTGTTTGGCACCTACCTGGGGAATTGGGGTTAGGATCTGGGGAATTCTGGTCGGTTTCTACTTAGGGTTATTTTATTACTGTAATTACTGTTTATCAGACACAATTTGTGTAAATCAATGACTGAAATGGTATTTTTTCGCGCTTTTCGCACGCAGTCGTGCTTTGGTCAACTCGTAGCCGCAACATTTTTACAGTGACAAATACTCACTTTTCCCATACACAAAAATGCTGGCTAGCCCCTGCATTTATCTACTGAAACTAGCCTACTTTTGTTAGAGCATTGTATGATCATTGTGCATTGCGTACACACAGTCTGCAAACAGCACACTCTACAGTGGTGTGACGTCATATGCAAGGCATCTATGCATTGTAAAAGTACTGTTTGGTACTTCATTTTTAACCTGGGGAATTCTGGGTAATTTTTGCTGGATGATCTGGGGAAATTGCGAAAAACCCGCTGGCAACACTGATTTTGACATTTAGATCTTTGCATTATCATGCATTGAGGAAAGTTGGGGAACTGTTCGCCAACGTTGGCCCAACGTTTACAGTTGAACGTTGGCGAAACGTTGGCAACTGTTGTAAAAGTAACCGTTGGTCCTACGTTGGCCTAACGTTGGCTCTATGCGTTGGCCCAACCTTCCGCATACGAGCACCCAACCGTTGGGCCAACCGTTGGGCGAACGTAATTTGTCAACGTTGGGCCAACGTATTTGCGCTATCTGGGTTAGCAGCAACACGTTAAGCGGCATTGCGTACATTTACAAGACGTGATCAGAGGTAGGATACTCTACTTTATAATTTCAGTTTAATGAACATATCTTTTATTACTTTTGCATAATTACTGGAAAGTTATTCACTCGCAATTCCTAGCTCGGCGTGGCCATGTACAGAAAGAGAGGTCGAAATCGACCCAGGCGTGAGCTAAAGAGTTACGTCACCAAGGCTCCTGATTCGAAGCCTGATTATACAAACCGGTCAGCTAGATTATCACACACACACACACATGTCGTTTTCTAAATTATAACGTCGTTTTAACAATAATCTGGTAAGTCTGACCAGGTCCGTCTTAAGAATATTTGAGGCCCCCGGGCAAAAGCGCAAAGCAATGTATTGGGGCCCCTAACCCCTCTCCTCTAACACATTAATTTTAATCTCAAGGCCCCAAAAATTGATGGGCCCCAAGGGCATCTGCCTAGTGTGCCAATGGGATAAGACGGCCCCGCCCACGACTTCTCTAGACCACGACTTCTCTGTCCCTCTTGCGAGTTGGTCAATATACGTGATTCTTGGCCTACCTCTCTTTCATTGCCCGTGCTCTGCTTCTCGCTCCCAGGTATCAGTTTTGGAACAGATTCTTATTAGCTCGCTAAGCGTACCTCGCTAATGTTAGTTTTTCGAGTTCAAATCACCCACGTGGTTTTCTAGCTGGAGCCTGACGCTGACGGGAGATCAGAGACCTAAACATTGGTACCCACTGCCGCCTTGGTTGGTGCTCAGCGTTAAAAGGTTGGAATATGGACGTTAACGTCTGCCCTCGGAGCGTGGAGGTAATTGTGTCAGTTGAGTTGGGCCAACGGGGCGTTGTAAGGCGATTGTGCCAGTGAATCGCGTACAGATATCGTAATCGTAGTAAGGAAGAAAAAAAGCGGCGACTGTTAAACTGGTCCAAATTGCTCTCAATCCTTCTCATGTTTACACAATATCCATTTATACTCAACAACTTCAACATTAGCTCATCAAAAAGTACCATAATTCATAATATCAGCCCGTGGAAATCAATATTTTTTAGGGACTGTCACCGATGGGGAACATTTTAACGGAGTCCTTTGCACCTCGCTAATTGTGGTGTGTCACCTTAACGATATATTAACCCGCAACAATTTATCTATGCGCTTGGAGGTACATACAAGTTAACAAGAACGAGCATAACTCGTAACAGCTGGTTCCAGATCAAGTTGGTCTAAGTGGTTGTAGAGGGAGCAGTTGTTTCTCCAAATTTCTGTTCTATCCTGAGTAGATTCCTATTCAGCACAGATAGTTCTTAACTTGACCTGTTTACAATGGTTTCAGCGTTTGACCTCTATTGACCGCAAATGACCTTTGACCTCTCTCAAACACAACTGGGATCATGTACTCATTATGGGGATCATACATACCAAGTATGAACTTTATCTGATGAAGTATTGTCGATTTAGGGAAAAGTACGAAAAATACGTAGCCTACATTTCACAAACTTTCTATTTTTGACCACCAATGTGCTCAAATCTCCAATAAAATCAATGGGGTGAGGAACCTACACACTGAGTTTGAACTTAGACTTTTTATGTTTTCAGTTTTTTACCTCTATTGACCGCAAATGACTTTTGACCTCTCCCAGAAACAGCTGGGATCATGTACTCTTCATGGGGATCATACGTACCGAGTGTGAACTTCATCTGATGAGGCATGGTCGAATTAGCGTGTTTACTGGTTTACAAGGGAAAAGTACAAACATACGTACATTTCACGAAATTTCTATTTTTGACCACAAATGTGCTCAAATCTCTACTAAAATCGATAGGGTCCTGTACCCATTATCAGGAACTTATACACACCAAGTTTGAACTTGATCTGACTGGGCACGGTTGACTTAGACTTTTTACAATGTTTTCAGTTTTTGACTATTGACCTCAGATGACTTTTGACCTCTTCCAAAAACAATGGGGATCATGTACTCATTAGAGGGAACACATTTAGCCATGATCAACTTGGGGTGTTTCCGAACTAAAGTGGCGTGACGGGGTGACAGAGTGAGTGACAGGGTGACTGACGTACAAAGAGGACCGTAGGCTTAATTTATTGTTCCCTTCGAGACCAATAAAAATGAGATAAAGTAAAGCTAATGAAATGTTTTAGTTTTAAAACGTCACATACAAAATGGTGGAATCACAGTTTCAACTAAGAAGCCTTTCCCAACAAAACATTTATATAAACTATTTCATTAATATATGAGGGAACATGTCAAGGGCTCCGTTCCCGGCTAGAGAAATTCCAAAGATCAGGACTTTACTCCGAATCCTTCAAACATTGCATGATATTGTTAGCATGGATATTTCCTTTTATTGTTCACATTTCTGTTTTATTTCCTAATGGATCACACATAGAGATATGGTTTGTGTAATCTAAGCATAAATACCAGTGTTTAAATAAAAAATATATATAAATATTATTAAACATTATGTATTCTAACTAATTCGTTGGCAGTCGTTTAACTATTTCTGTGTCTTAGCGCTGAATTTAGGTTTTGGTGATTAGCCCGGGGTATTATTCTTGGTATGTTGTGATTGGTTGTTGTTGCTACATGAATAGTAATGATGTTGAATATTCATAAACTATTTAAAACAGCAGTTACGACACTCTCTCATGTCTATGTAGTTTGTTATAACTTGACAGGCTACGGTACTGTAGGAAATTCCGTACCACAATCAGTGGCGTAGCGATGGGGGAATCGGACAATACCCCCCCCCCCCCCCCCCACCCATTGGGACATTTCATTGCTGTGTTATTCACAAACATTGCAAATGTTACTTCCAAAGATAATAAATTTAGCACCAGATTGCCTGTAAGGACACTACATTATTTACCCCTCTCCTTAGACCCCCCAGGACGGCGATTACAACCCCCTCCCAGCTATATCCTGCTACACTGTACACAATAACTTGAATCTCTCGGTTCATTGTTTTGTTTATAAATAATATAATTCCACAAATCATGCATATTCATGATATGCCTACAACGCTGTGGCGTTGTATATTGTATAGCTGTATAGCTGTATAGTTGTATAGCTGTGTTTCTATATTGAAACAGATGTTAGCCAAGCCATGTGTACTACAACTTAAATCTCTTACACCGTCATCTCATATCTACTTATTTCATATGGTCATTCACCAAACATTTGAAGGTATGTTTTTTCTGTCCGAAATCCGAATACGAAGTAGTCTAGGTCTAGGCTAGGCCTGACGTTAGGCTACGACAATGCTAGGCCTAACTCAGTGCTAGACTAGCCCACAGCCGCTCGGCTCGGCACGTTAGCCTAAGCTATATCATGCTGTATGACTGAGTATATGGGCCTCCTAGTACTTCTACTTGAATACTGGCTGGGCTCAACTAAGATCATAAAAGCCAGGCGAATGCTCTGTATTATTAACATTAGGCTTAGCCTAGGCTATCCTTAGCTTAATAATAATACTTATTAATAGAGGTCTTGCATATGATGTCATACGTATGCAGGCAGCGCCCTCCCGAGGGACAATGTTACTGTAGAGGGTGCAGACTGTCTACGCACAATACAATGCACTAACGTTCGGACCTCGCGCGCATGGGTTACTTTGTTTCAGCTTTGTTTACATTTGCCTCTTGGGAGGGCGCTATCTGGAAGCTCATGTGACGTCAATGCAAGCCCTCTATTAGGCCGATAGTATTAGTACAACTGCAAAATATCCCGCCCCGCTGGATATCTAAGACTCCAGAGGCGCAGTCGCAGTCACGGCAACTTATAAATATTAGGTGGATGACGTCGCTATATTATATATCACGTGTTATTCTTCATCCACTGCGACTACAACTAATTCCATTAGGATATGATGACGTCACTATCACATGTTACTTCATTCACTGCGACTATGACTGCGCCTCTATTCCAGGTATAGACCCCAGTCCATGTACGGTGACAGCTTTCATTAGGATGATGACGTCACTATCACATGTTACTTCATCCACTGCGACTATGACTGCGCCTCCACTCCAGGAATAGACCCCAGACCATGTTTGGTGACAGTTTTAATTATGATGACGTCATCATCACGTGTTATTTCTCATCCACTGCGAGGACGGCGCCTCCAGGACTGGACCCCAGTCTATGTACAGTGTCAGTTTCAATTAGGATGATGTCGTTATCACATGTTATTCCTTGTCCACTGCGACTACGACTGTGCCTCCACTCCATGTACGGTGACAGCTAATTAGGATGATTATGTCATCATTATGTCATCATCACATGTCATTCTATATCCACTACGACTGCGCCTCCAGGACTAGGCCACAGTCCATCTGTGTTTATTGTGTTGTTATTTTCGTTCTCAAAAGCTATGGAGCGGAGTAAAAATGTTTTATATTAAAAGACTGCCATTTCACTAAGACTAAATTTTTTAAAGGGGTGTTTCCGATTATTCTGCATCATCCTAATGAAAACTATCACCGTACTTGGACTGGGCTCTAGTCCTGTAGTGGAGGCGCTGTCGCAGTCGCAGTCGCAATGGATGAAAAATAACACGTGATAGTGACGTCATCCTCTTTCAAAATATAAGTTGCCGTGACCCCGACTGCGCCTCTGGAGTCGTGTATTCTGCAGTTGTACCATTTTTTCCAGGCATTTTTTTCTTTGCTTTCATAAAAAAAAATCCAACAGCAAAGTGAGCAGTCATAGAAACAGCACACTGTAACTATAGGTGGCCAAATTCACATAATTGGGGAACTCAAGTGACCGCCGTCGATTATTCCCTTCATGACAGAGACAAAAATCACATAGGCCTATATGCAAACTGAATAAACCAAAAAATAGGCAATATCTCTTCCAAAAGGATGCTAAAAACAAATGATACCATGAAAAAATCATTGTGATTACAGATGATGTCATTTTGTAGAAGGGGTGCTGAAAAACCCCTCCCAGGGGTGCTGAAAACCCCTCAGGGGTGCTGAAAACCCAGCACTTAGAGCCTATGTTTGGGTGCCAATATTAAAGCCTTTGGTTGATATATGATCAAGAGATTGTACTATATTATGCAAAATACTAATTTATCTTAATATCAATCAAACCTAAAAAACTCGCAGTCATTAGTTCGCATATATATTTTTTTTTATTAGGGTACTGATAACCACCTCATTTACCCTACCTAAACCCTAACCTGTGATATAATGAATGTCTAATTTGATGTGTTCAAGGTTAATCTGGGGCCAGACATGCATTATCCAGTCAAGCCGATTTGTGGCGAAAACTAAAATCAGGGCGGTAAGAAGATGGGGGGGGGGGGGGGAATCGGTGCGGTCGCACCCCCTTTTTTCCAATGTTCAAATAATCATTGCACAAGGGGGCACCACTTCCAAACC
>JAODUJ010519411.1:0-14406 GCA_027564615.1 Psolus chitonoides
CCCTCTTCACACCCCTGCCTGGAGGTGTTTTATTTAACACTTGAGGTTTCTAGAGGCGGGGTTATATCATTTACTGGAGTCACACAAAATGACGAAACATTCAAATGTAATGTAATGTAATGTATTCTTTAGCCACGACAGAATAACATCTAGACCTAATATTTTGATAGCTGATTTAAATCCCGAAGCGGTCCTTCAAATTATGATATCAGTTGGAACATGAAATTGTTTCAACACAGCTGCAACCGTTTACAGCTGCGTGGCTTAAATTGGCTACGTTGTAGGTATGAATTGTATAGACAGAATACAATAATTGGTTTATCCTCTGTGAAATATACTTCTTTGAATTTTTGAAAGCAGGAATCTGGGTTATTTCAACACAGTTAGGCCTATGACATAACAGAATACAAAGATGCGTTTTAAATAATTGAGAATAAATGTACACGTTGATGGCAGTATTCATGAATGGAATGCATATCATTACTTTATAGCGGATAGTTCGAAGCATGTATCGACGCAGCAAGTCGGCCTACCTCACGACTTAATACTGTAATAACATGCAAGAATAGAGGGAAATGTGTTCGGAACTTTTTTATGCAGTAGTAGTTGTAGCTCGCTTTTCAGGTACGGCATCACTGATTTTGTATTTCGAGTGGCAATGGAAATATCTACCACTCTTTTGAGAGTTGACTGATTTAAGTATCATTATTTAGGACCCCACTCAATGAGTTTGTGGCAAGTTGGCAAATTGTTTTTTTATAGTCTTGACTGGCAGAGTATGCAACTGACTGGCATAGCTGACAGTGTAATTACTGTTGCATTGTCGATCCCTTTCGCCAGTAATCACTCTTTTTACACCGCTAACCCTATACCATAACCAGTGAGTACTGTTTTCGGGTTTAACATGTGTTATGTGTTATTAGCCTTCTCCAGTAGTTACTGTACCAGCTGCGTGGCATATATTATACCGACTGGCGACTGCGTGGCATATTGGTTAGAGCATCCGCCTCGTAAGCCAGGCCTCGCATGGGTTCGCCTTTGTCCGGCATAAAAAAGTATGCGTATCGGGCAAATTATGTAAAATAACTGATACACCATTCATATAATCACCATTAAATGATACCCCCACCTCACCCTTCCACTTTCAGCCAGGAGAAAAGTGGCCTTATTCTGCCACATACCGTAGCACTGGTCAAATCTAACCAACATTTATCATTAAAGGAAACGAAATTACTGGTTCCGCTTGAGTTTCGCCTATATTTACCGTGAACTAATAGTTTTCAAATTTATGAAATAATATCATCGTATATTATTCATGCAGTTAATATTCGTTGAGAAAAAAATCGTCTATAACGAAATAAAACAAAATATTTGACTTAATTATTTAAGGCATTTTTTCCGCCTGCGATATCTTTCACAAAGTACAGGGATCGTGTTGAGAAATCGATTACATCATTTTCAAAGCTGGTTCAGGATTTGAACTGCTAAAAATCATCACCTTCAGGAAATCAAGAATCAATTACATAAACAGAAAAAACGCTGCTTCATTCCTGAACATTAATACAACATATACTACATCTTACTGTTATGTAAAGTAGTCGCCTGTCACAGTGAATAATGCAGACTTTTGTCTGCGCATGTCGATATTGCGCAACCGAATTTTCGAAGATATCCAGAGGGGACAAGATAGTTCCAGACGCCTTGTACACCCAAAAAACTCAAGAGGTACATTTTACAAGGTGTGAGGAGGGAAAAACCTAAAGGGTTCAATTAACACTTATCAATTTACTTCTGTAACACCCCAAATGTTATACGCAATCCCATTGGTGTTACAATGACTCTCAAGGATAGAAATTACGAGGGGTAACCCTTTAAGGGTAGTCCCTCCTTATACCCTTGTCAGTGTTATAATTAACACTTGGGTTGCTAGAGTGTATATTTCAAGAGTAATTTCGAACATGAAAGTGTCAAATAATTGTTGAATTTTCGGCCGACTAATTCGCAGAACTGAAAGAATTGTAATATATGGAAATCTGTCGTATTTCTTTAAACAACATTTCCTCCTCATGACCATGCAGTGCATGCTAATGTATTTGCATACGTGTGCCACGGAACGAACATCCAACGTGGCGAGCGAAACACAACATATTCCAATCTTATATATATACAATATCACTAGACCTTCGATCTCGTTTTTTCAAATATTATTTTTTTTCTAGACATTGCCGGAAAAAGAAAGAACCTGCACTAGGCCCGGCAAAGGGAAATTAAGGAGAGAGGTAGCTTGTTACATATATGTTCTTATGAGGTCTTGGATGTTTCTGTATTGAAAATGGCTGCCTCTAGATGACAAGCCCATACCCTCTTAGTGAAGATACCGGCATCTCAATCCTGATGAGTTAAAGGGAGGCAAGAGTAGAAAAAACAGAAACTGCAATTCATGTCAAGTATTTTTCTTTGAAGCCACGGTAGCAGGCCCTATTCATTTTGTTCGATCGAACGAATTGCCCACTCACCTCATAAAATCTGTCAAAAAATCCCATTACCGAGGTCAACAGGAGTTGGAACAATAAACATTAATATCCCACAAAGAGCTGTAATGGGCAATGTCCATGGCCCGGTTTTCTGACCTAGATCGTAAAAAATGAGATTTTTTAATTATGTAGGGTTGGATGTTGACCACGTTGGTAATAAATTCCACTTTGAAAATGTCCAATCGGGTGAGTACAACAAAAGTTAGCAATCATTTTCTTGGACATTTTTGCTAATTCGGTGGCCGTGGTTCGATGACTCATTGTAACAAATTTGGGTTGAAAAATCGTATTTCGATGAAACATTGTCCTATTTTGTTCCGGAAAAAAATGTTGAAAGCTAAAAGACGTCCACAAGTTCATTTCCGTGTAGATTTTTTTGTTTCGATGATTTTCCAGACTTTATGTTTAGGCTATGAAATATCTCTAACATTACCAGGCTCGGCGCTAACGTCAACCAGTCAATCTGAGGTAATTCCCCATGAGCCTGACATTCCAGACATTCATTTCCCTCATTTCAAAGAAACTTGTTGGGCATGTTGGCAACACTGATATCAATGACGAAGTTTGAGTAACATCGACTGAAGCATGTTCAGGAGGACGCACATAGTGAATGCATCCATCGTTATGAGTTACCCTAACTGAGGTCATTTCAGGTTCCATCCCATTCAGCGACTTCTTTCTTCTTGACTCTTGTTGCCCTGTATACGTCAACGACGGAGGAGCGGTGGTACTCTCCGTGCGAGAGATTTTCACTACCTCCAACCTTTCATCGCTGAGCACCAAGCAAGGCGACAGTAGGTACCAATGTTTAGGTCTCTTGCTAATAGGGGATATTCTCCAGCTCAATGCGCATGCGTGACAGCGGCCATGTTGGTAGTCCGATCATCAACATATTGTGCGATATGATGAAGCAGCGTTCGGCTCTTTCAGTAGAGTAACACGAGTTAAGCAAAAATACCGTTCGGCTCCTCGCGACGTCATTAAAACGTCACAACTTGAGTAGAAAAAAAAGAACCACCTCGGAAGGTCGGTTACTGGTGTAGGTATGACGTAAATTACGTAGCTCGCGTCAGTGTTGTAAAATGACAATGAACAAAGTAACGTTACATATCGACAAACTGAACCAATTATCAATTAAATTCAGACAGAAGACCACATGTTTTAAAAGTGGGTTCTGAACAGGTTTTCAGTAAAATAATTAAGCATGGATCAACTCCTGTTTCAGAGCACTTTCCCTTGTTAAAACATTCGAATTTTAATAATTTAGGGCTATGAAATTTCAGGCCGTACTGATAGGCTAGGCCTACAGGCAAATGTCATTTTTGCGGAAGGCTTGTTGGTAGGTGATGACGTTTTACTCGCTAATACAGTTCGGCTCGTGTACTCAGTACACATGCGCACTAGAGCAATCGGTGATGTTAGAATTACTGGAATGTGTTAAAAGAGTGAAGGAGTCGAACGCGGCTATTGTAGAACTGGTTGTTTTGCACATGAGTGCCATCGCAGGCCAGTGTTTTTTCGTGATGGTTCAATGATCAGATGGTCAGTCTGAGGTATGGTTCTCTTTTGTCCTTCAATGCCGAAGCCTTCGAATTTTGAGGTGAAGTAGCCTTTCTAAAAATTCGGGCGAATGTTAAAATTTTCGAGAAAAAGCTGCCCCGAGATTTGAACCCACGGCCTCCCGGGTGGAAAGCGAACGCTCTACAAATTGAGCTAACCACTGCCTATGACCTAAATTGTTACACCACGATCATGATTGACCAACGTTATCTTATGAAAACGTCATATTATGAATCTAACACATCCAGCTGGAAATAACAATAATATTGGATCTTCCTACTGATTCAGCCTTGAATAGGCCTAACTGATTTTATAATTCAACCTATGGCACCAGCCTAATTCAACATATCAATGCAATGTGAATTTTCACTAATAACTGTTAACATAAGGAAACCGACTTTTCTCTGTGGCCTAGCCTACATATATACGACTTGTCTGAAAACAATACATTTAATTGCCACTTCACTATTGCATCACCTAGAATGTTTTATATATCTTACACCACACGGCGCTACAGTACCAGCTTCTAATGTTATTCCTTTACTGTAACCGGTAGTAGCCTACTGAGCATAGCGTACATGCTATATTTTCGTATTGAATACCGAGTGACCACGAGCCATGATCACACGGGTAGCAAACGTACCTCCAATTTCGGAATGGTTGAGAGTTTTGCCGGAAAATTTGGCGAATGTTTTTTCCTGTTTTCCAACCAGCGACTTTTAAAATTTCTTCAACTGGCACGTCTCTAGATTTTGCGATGGATGTCGACCCAGCCCTAGTACCATGGGCCGTGAATACGTTTGTGTCAACCCCTGAAGCAGACAAGACTGAGCTATCAACCACGCAAGTATGTCTCTTGACACCGGAGCGTGTGGCTTAATGTAACTTTTGAATAAGTTCGTGTAACTGCCCCAAATGTCTTTAGTCTATTCGAAGTAGTACTGCTTATACTTCAACAACATTTAGTCTACAGTCCTGTTTATACTCTGTTACCAAAACCTCTATAGAGCTTAGATCCTGGTCCAGACTGTTTAAGATTATGGAATTATGAACACGAACGAGCTGTTGGTTTTATGAACAATAGTTGTAATTAATGTTTGTAACCGCTGAGCTGACACGAGTGCTATTGACATCACCAACTTAATAATAATAAATTGGCATTTGTATAGCGCCCAATGCCCGAAGGCCTCAAGTCGCTTTACATAAAATCAGCAAAACAACACAACAATAAAAAAACCTAGCATACAACGCAATAATAAAGGAGTAAAACAAAAAATAGCCTACACAACAGAAACAACAGTATGTAAAATATATATACAATATATACAACTTGAGTGTTAATTGTTTCAAGGACAGTGATGCTAATGGATGCTGTTCTCTAATAAATCGAAAACTGAAGACACATACCATATGGTATTATATCTACATAACGGGGGTCTTAAATTGAACACCCCTCTAACAAACCTAGATACCAGTAGCAAAATGTGCATCTTCGTAAATGAATGCAGAAAGTGCACAGCGTGCAGTATTCGGCGAACTATATAATTATGATGGTTGTTGCGAATATCTCATGCAACCGTGGCTTGTGATATTTTGCCATATTCTGACTGGACATGGTCAATTTAGCGTGTTTGCAAGAATTTCAGTTGTTGACCTCTGTTGACCTCAGATGACCTGCGATCTCTTCACAAAACAATAGGGATTGTGTAATCATCATGTGGAACATACGTACCGAGTATGAAATTCATCTGATGAGGCATGGTTGACTTAGCCTGTTTAATAGGGAAAAGTACCAAAAATACGTAAATATTCCCAAAATTTACATTTTTGTCCAAAAATATGCTCAAACCTCCACCAAAATCGATAGGGTCCCTGTCCCCATTATTAGGAACCTACACACTGAGTTTGAACTTGATTTGTTTACAATGTTTTCAGTGTTTGACCTCTATTGACCTCAGATGCCTTTGACCTCACCCAAAAACAATGGAGATCATGTATTCATTATGGGGAACATATATACCACGAATGAACTTGACTCCAACTAGGCATGGTCGACTTAGGGTGTTTTCATGCCAAAAAAGACATACACTGGCGTGACGCAGTGAATGACAGAGTTAGTGACAGAGTCAGTCAGTCAGTAGCGTATCTGCCGAGGGTCAGAGGGCAGAGTGCCCACCTGACGGGTTTGACCGGGAAGGCCATCTCAAACTACCGGGCTAAAAAAAAATACAAAGTGAAGGGAAGAAGAAAGGGAAAAAAGGGAAATGGGAGAGGAGGAGGAGAGAAAGGGAAAAGAGAGGAGCAGGCGCAAAAATAGGGGGTGCTGAGGGGCGCGTGTTCCTATTTTTCGCCGGTCCCCAAAAAACGGTGCACATACATTGCTGCTCTATAGAACAGCAAAATAATAATTTTCATTTGTGCATGGAAAAGTCCTGTAAATAGTTGGCTGGTAATTTATAACTTACGTGGGGGCCGGGGCACGTGCCCTACCGAAAAGGCTATGTGCCTATGTCGTTCATAACCCAATAATATACCTATTCTTCCGCGCTTCGCGCGAAGTGGTGCTGTCCTACGGTCATGGGTGCAATGTTCCAATGATCCCGATTCAGCCGGGAGTCTCCCGAGTATTCAACTCAATACTGGTCTCCCGATTTTCCGCGAAATCCTCCCGATTTACATTTTATTTCCAGCTGTTTAAAAGAAAAGCTCAACATAAGGATAAACAGAAGTGGCCCAAGTGGCGAACATCGCCTTAAACCCAAGACTAAGGTGGCAATACAAGCTTTTAAAGACTTGGGCCTTCTGTAAAAATCACTCTTTCAATACCCGAGAGTTCCGAATCCAGGCTTCTATATGGTTCAGAAAAGCCAAAAAAAATCTGGTTTTAAGTAATTTTGGGTTGTCGTTTTGTTCCAAATGTGTCTTCTAACCGCCGGAAATCATGTATGATAACCCTTATTTCATCCTTCGCTCGCGCCCAGTGGTATTTGTTCCTTCTTATCTTGACAGGACATCTGATGTCATTTGGGCCGAATGTGCTTTTATAACCCAAACATTGGACATAACCCATTTCTTTGCGCGCAGTAATGTTCCTGATTTCTTCTTTTCTTGCCATGTAATGTCACTTGAAATTCGGTTACGATAATCAAACTCAATTTTGGCGGCGCCACTGTCTATAATAAAGCCTAACCACTGTAAAAATTGATGCATAGATAATGCACGATGACATAAAAAGTGTTTCTTTGTGTACTTATACCTTGACCGTCAGATGTCAGGAAATCGCATCTAACAGTGTTTAATTTCAACAAATTCCTGGTGGAGGACCCTCAGACCCCCCTGGATCCGCGCCTGATGGTGGGAGGGGGGAGAAGGGAAAGAAAAGAGAAACACAGAGAAGAGTAGAGGAGACCGGGTCCAACTGGTGTTCCCATGGAAAAACCCATCCCTCCCTGACAAGTGACCCCAGATACGCCACTGGAGTGAGTGAGTGAGTGACTGACGTACAAAGAAGACTATCTGACTATAGGCTTGTTCCCTTCGGGACCGGCAAAAATGTAATAACGTCTGGTATAGCTGGCTGAAAAACACTTTTGTTCCTTTGATAACAAAAAAGTTTCCATTTTCTGTGGAAGCAAGTATGCTACTTTTGGGTTCACTCCCTCCACGATGAATAAATAATGTTGGTAGCTTTTTCTGGTATGCCGCGTTGTCGGAGGCTATCCAGGACAAGTGACAGGCTTTAGTCTTAGCTTGGGATACAGTTGATTCAGGTGTGAGCTCTTCTGCCCTGGGTGATCCAGCACATCCTGTGGAAGAAGGATAGGAATTAAAAATTAATGACACTAAACTAGTGTACCATGGCTGAGTCGGCCAATCGGACACAATGGCAATTCCAAGTTCAGCCTTGTCAATTCTTATTTTCTGTAGCATACGACCGATGGAACTGAATTGTGGAAATGCATTAAATTCATTAAATGCAATAAATTCAGGTCCAAATCATTGAAAAAGCATCAATGATATCTGCTTTAGGGTCTGCATGGTTTCCATGAAACATGTTTATTCATTTGCTTATTGTACTTTGATGCAAATAAGTCAATGACCACGGGACGGCGAAATGTTGTCGACATTTTGTCCGAAAAACCGTGCCGCAACCAGTGGTGTAACGATAGGGCCGGGGGCCCTTCGGCGGCCGTTAGGCCGGGGCCCCTTCTCTGATCGCAGTTTTGGGGGAGGGGTCTAAGGGTAGGGGTGTCCCCCCTCCCTTTGAGAAATGTTTGCACCATTAACGGTCCATATATGCAATCTGGTTCAATATTTTTCCACTTAGGCCCATATTATACGATATAATGTTATCATATTTCGACCTTTTTCAACCCTGCGGGCTCCTTTTGGGTCGGGCCCTCCGCTCTTCCGAGTCAGGGTACATAGGCGTTACGCCACTGGCCGCAACATTCACTCTGTATGTACCGGTATCAATATTGAGACTGCTGAGATAAGCAATCTGCAACTAAATTTTCTCTTCCTAGTAAGTAACTTAGCTGATAGCCAAATATTGCTTCCCATTGCCCAGAGCCATATAGCTTTAACCCATCATATTGCATTGATAAGAGTGGGAACCCCCATCTTAGTATAGGCCACTGCTGTTGTAATGTCTGACCGAATCCGTATATGAGTATTCCTAGAACCTTCAAAAAGTACCTTTAGACCATATACAATTGTTTTTAATTCTAAAACATTGATATGAAGGTTATGATGTTGTGTCTGCCAAATGTCAGAGATCTCTGTTTGTGAATTAAGTAATACCGCGCACCATCATCCTAAAAGAGAAGCATCCGCCTGAATAATGAATTATTGCTCCCTGCTAAATTTTCCTGCCATCAACACAATTTCTCGATTGACGTCTGATGGAGAGAGGGTCATTTTAGCCTCAAAATTACCACGGTCAATTTTAAGGGCAAGGGTCTTATCCCCCTCTAAAGTTCTGTAATACGTTGGCGGTTGGTCCATATACTCTCCGCCAGGGAAGAGAGTTAGAAGATGTCCAATAACTGAGGCTACCTCTTTGATGGAGGGCCGAGCCTTAATTTTAATTTCTCGATTGATAATGATATTATGCCGGGTAATCTTTTCATCTGTAGGTCTTATAGTCCGGCATATATTTCGAATTCAATATAAGACCTAAAATGTTACAATCTGTGATGGTTGAAAAACATTTATTTGGATGAATGATAAACCCTAGGTCAGTAAATAATTATCCATGTCCACGAGCATGATAAGCAGATGCTCTGCTCCTGTCACCGTTTACGATGCTTTACGTTTCCCAAAGTGTGGGTCGCGACCCAGAAGGGGGTCGTAAAAAATATTAGGGGGTCGCAAATCGTGTCCGAGAAAGAAAAAAATGTATTTTTATCCAAATGTTTGTTGAAACAAAAGTTACATCTCCGGCTATTTTATCGACTTTACAATGTCTGCCGCGGCGCGGACTACAGCTCTGTCTTATCTTTTTTACAGACGCCCGTGCAGCATATTTGTTCGACTCAAAAGTCCGCGTCCGGCAAGAATGATGATGTTAAGCGTTCGGCATCTCACAAAACCTCGTGGTAACATACAAATTGATGTGGCAAAATCTGGTTCCTTACTTGCTCAATTTGCATTGAATGATAACGCAAAACATTTTACGCTTCGCCCGCAATGGTGGCTGTCTTTATTTGTCATTTCATGTGGTGTCACTTGTGCTGAATTTGGCGTTTATATTTATATCAAAAAGATCGGACATAACCCAAACATACCCACCGCTTCGCGCGCTGTAGCGTTCTGTTTTGTTTGCTTTATCGTGTGGTGTCACTAGTGCTGAATGTGCCATTTATATTACAACCCCCAAAAATTGGACATGATAACTCAGTTTTTCCGCGCGCGCAGTGGTTTTCTCTTTTTTGTATTGTTTTGTAGTGTCACTTAATTGTGATGACTGTGCCGTTTATAGTATAACTCAAATATCGGACACGATAACCTACAAATTTTCGGGCGCTTCTCGCAAAGTGGTGCTTCCGTGTTGTCTATGGTATCACTTGTGCAAAAGGTCCACTTTATATTATAATCCATAGATGACATGACGGCTCCAAAATTTTCGAGGGGTTCGCTCACAGTAATATTCGTTTGTGTGTCTTATTGTGTGGTGTTCGCAGTAGTGTTCATCGTTGTCTTGTCATGATGTTACACTAGTGTTGAAAATGTTGTTTATATAACTCTGCTTGAAAATATTTTTGAAGGGGGTCGTAGCTTAGCTTGGAGGGCAAGAGGGAGGGGGGTCTCGATGAAAAAAGTTTTGGAAGCACTGCTTTAGACCATGTCTGGGTCGCATGTGACCCTACCTCTTCCCCTGGCCACGCATAGCTCGAAACTGCCAGTAGTTGCCACGCATTCCAAGCATGGGATACAGGGGTACTGGGGCGTGACGACGCCGGGTTGTTGCGAACAAAATAGAGGGACTTAAGCCTCCTCTCGGCCATGGTCGCTCAAATTCCGCCCCTGCTTAATGTCAGCCATGGGTTGAAGACTTAATACAACGTATGAAACATTTCATAAATTTGTTTCCGTGGTTACTTTGTTGGCGTAGCAACACTAGTAGGTTTGCCTAATTGAAAAATTGCTCCAAATTCACAGCCCCCAAAGCATAAATGCCAGGGCAGTCAGAATACTGTCCTCTTTGTTACTACTATGGTAGACATTGCCCCTTGCTAATCTGGTAAGAACAGCTTGGGGTATTGTATCCAGGAAAGTCAGTGTTGCCAGATATTATCACCTTTTTTTCGAATATAGGCCTACTTTTCTAAACTCCAGGTAGTAGCACTGTACCATAACGTTTGCAGATATCTAGGCATACAAGTCGAGATTCCTCATTGTCATTGGGGGAGTCAACTAGGTGCTACAGTTCAAAACCCAATTTAATCGGTTATAAGTTATTGTCCATAGTTGTTAGTACTATTTTTTTCAATTTTATTATTTAGCTACTTTTTATCTTGTTTTCGTCATTTTTTTTATTTGTTTTGTTATTCTATTTGTTTACAGTACTTTTTCATTATTTTAATCGTTATACAGCGCCTTTGATTACTTTTATGTACTAATGGTGCTTTATAAGTCATTTAAATATTAATATTAATATCAATAACAACATTGGTAGAGCTCACAAAAAGGAGTCACAAAACTTGCCATACGTTCATTAGTAACATCACGGCTTGACTATTACAACAGCTTGGTAGGCATTACGAATTGTCTCCTACAAAACTTCAAAACGTCCAGAGGATTTCTGCTAGACTGATTACTAACCGAGTAAATTCGATAACGTCTGCATTATACTGGCCTGCCATGAAACAATGGATTGACTATAAATCCTCATGCTTGTCTACAAGACTCTGTATAACCAGATTCTTTCTGAAATAGCAAACATGCTTCCATGCGCCAATTTTGGAATTTCATCTCACGGATTTTCATTTTACAAATTTCTGTGAGGAGCTAATAGGAGCTACTTTAGTTTTAGAATACCCCCAAGTACCAACATTCTATTAAAGTAAGTATCGTATGTGACATTTAGTGTTTGTAGTGTGCCAGCTTGAATACAAGGAATCACTAAGCTCATCTTTGACTTTTTTATTCATTGTTATTTCAACATAGGTGAGTCAGATATGAGGCAGATCAGACACAGACCACCACAAAACAGGAACAAGGACAAGAAGTATGGCTTTTTCAGCAAAGCGTTTAGCACAAATAGGTTCTCTTGCTAACCGTGAGTAAATACATTGTCACGACCCCTTTTGTCACAAACTAGCTATAGTCTAGTCACTCTAGTGGGAAGGAGGGGGTTGCCCGCACCCCAGGAAATACACTTCTATTCAGCGTTTCCATATCGCAAAATACGTATAAAACGATACATATAGGTGTGATCCATACAGATAAGATAATAAAAAAGGAGTATAGTAATATTAAAGAATATATGTTGCAGTTACTTCACAATACAAAGCATATATACAACGTGAACGGTGCTAATTTTGGCAGCCAAGCTTGAATGAACAAGAAAGAAAAACACAATAGAGGAACAAAACAATAGCAGAGTGAGAGAACGTAATTGTGTAAGCAGAGACTGAATGGCATTATAATAACTCTAGTGGATAGCTAACGACATTACTATCGAAGTCAGATTTAAATTCATTAATAAGCTCTCTTTGATTTTCCCTCTGTGCCCTTGGGGCTCGTTGCCAATGACAACACAATGATCAACAAAACTGGGTACATTGTGATTAGTTTCATCACAATGCTGATCCTCTTTTGTTCAACAAAAGATCCCATCATGTGTTCGTTGAACCGTCCTATTTTTAAGCTTTCTTCTTCAGGAGTTTAGATACCATGCACTGTACATACGCTAATCATATAACATTCAGTTTCGCGAAACTGGTATCAATCAGTTGACGAGATTTATGCTGAATTAAAATCTGGAGCTAGCGTTGTCGTAAGAAGAACAAGACTACGTTAATGAATTGTTCCAATGAAAGCGGCTGGAAATTTACTGACTTTGATGGTCTGACAACGGGGCCCCAAATGGGGGTTACTCTTGGACTGATAAGAGGGATAGTAGGGTCGCTCAGCAAAATTGCCGTAAGCGGGCGGACACATGTACCAAATTGTGCATAAAGAATCCTGTGGATTATTATTAGGAGTAGGGTTTTCTCTACCGGAAGTTGTACGAAACACATGAAAAACAAAATGGCTGCCATCCGTAGTAAAGTAATCCTTGTGTAGAGCTCCGAAGGTTTTAGCAGCTAAAATTTGTATCAAGAGTGAAATTTTTAGGTCCTCGAATCTTCGTTTTGGCATGAAGATATCAACAGATTATTTGAAGCAGCATTAAGGGATTGCAAAGAAAGATTGCCCTCAAGCAGATTTGTCGCTCTCTATTCTACAAAAATATGTTTCTGCTTACCAAATTCCAAACTATAGGAGCTACATATTTGTCTACATCTTCAAACTTGAGGTAATGTAACATTTTAACTAGGCTGACACACAACGTTTGTGAGAAACACAGCTTGGATCGGTGGTACTAAGTTTTGACATTACTGTTGTTTTGATGTTCGATAAAACTGTATATATCGGTCAGTTTAAACATTTTCGTTAGACCCAATCATTTGAACAGTAGACCACATTTCTTCGTAATGTAACGAAGCGAATGACACTGCGTTCACTGGCGATGGTCTTATGTGATATCAAATCGCCCTATAGCTAACAATTCTCTCTGGTATTTGTTTAAATTCTCTGGGTGAAATCGGGAGGAATTGTATTAAAGAATACTAGACTTACATATATAGGCTACTGCAATTTGGGCTGAATATGGTCGATCAAATGCCTCTCTCAATCTTTTGCATGGAATTACGAAATATGAAATTCGAGCTTCACGCAAGCAAGCATGTCTGAAGGATTTACCATTAGTACGTTGCTCGACCAATCGCAAATGAACACTCAACTTTCTCGCTTCATGCTTCCTAGGAAAAAAAGTAATCTACATTCTGGGCAAGAATAGGAACAACCTGTTGTTATTTCGTGGCTTCCCCCAAGAACGAAAGGAAGTTCACCTCACCCAAGCTCCCGTCATCGAGGGGCTAAGTAGAAATGATTTGGCGTCGCTGTTGGGCCACATCATGACCTGCAGAAGTTTGGCCCAGCATCCAATAATAGCATGATTGGTGAGTGACCCTTGTCTATATGAAAGTCTCAGACTAAGGGGCCTAAGATGTCTAAGGGGCAGCCCACCACACGTCCTGGTCCGTGGGAAGGAACACTTTTTCGGGGAGCTCCGCCACTAATAGGCAGATCGAAGAAAACTTTCCGGCCCGGTGTGCCGATCTTGTGGATGACTGGTTCCCATTTGGTACGCATGGTATCCTTGAAGACAGCTTACCTCATTTACAGGTCAGTTCTGTAATATCCGTAGCCTCTTAGGAATGCAACGACCCAGAACAGGTTATTCCAATCCTCGTCCAGAGTACAGTTTAATTTCCCTTCCATGGGGAGGTGGGAGGGTAGATACACATAGGAATTCCAAGATCACTTTAAAATAAAGAATCCGAAGATATACGCCTGTGGTGAGTATAATTGTATTTCTGAACCAGATCAGTTTTAGGAAATGCGCATCCTCATGAGACTTCTATGGATGTGGATGAACATTTAGTCCAGTAGTTAGTTGATACTTGGTTATGAATTCTAACTTTCGGACCATTCCAAATAGTCATCTGTTAGCACTTCAAAGGCCTCTTTACTCCAATAT
>JAODUJ010520522.1:0-14400 GCA_027564615.1 Psolus chitonoides
GGCAAAGGACGGGGGAGAGGGTACACGTGCCACCTCAACCACTTTTGTGAAACAAAAGGACAATCCACGGAGTTGCTAATATTATCGCCTAATCATGTGCAATGTCCGTCTGCGCACATTTCTGGCAAACCATGAAAGTAGAGTGTTTATATGGCGAAGATATCATAATATGCATTTAAATTAAATGATACAATATTTGTTATCTATATCTAAAAACACATAGTGACCTAAAATATAGATTTTACCTCCAAAATTTCATTTTCTAATAATTTATATAATTGTTGTAAGCAATTCAAGATTGTGTACTGGGGTATACCTCATTAATGATTAGTTTTATATAGCGTTTTCCACCGACGAAGCCAGTCTCAAAGCGCTTTACATTCCATTACCTGGTTTGAAGTTTAAAAAAATCTATGTCCGTCTGAAAAACAGTCTATTTTTCCCAACATATGACCAAAAATATAGATTTTACTCCCAAAATGTCCACGTTTTCTATTAATTTGACATAAATAGTGTAAGCAATTCAAGCTTTTGTCCTGGCTTATACCTCATTACAGTGTATTGACAAGTTCAAAGTTAATTGTCACATACAATTTTTTTTTATATCTATGTCTTAAAAAACAATATTCCCCACCCTAACATGACCAAATTAGGCTATAGATTTTACCGCCAAAATCTCCACATTTTCTATTATTAGAAATAGATATTGTAACCAATTCAAACTTATGTCTTGGCTTAGCCTAAACCACATTACCAAATTTAAAGGTAATCGGTCATACAATTTTTGATCTATATCTAAAGAGCAATACCCCCCCCCCACCCCTCACCCCAAAAATAACGAAAATGATAGTTTGTACCCCCACAATTTCTACATTTTCTAGTCATTTGATATAAATTTTGTTAGCAATTCGAGCTTCTGTTCTGGCTTATACCTCATCACCAATTTTTAAGGTAATCGGTCACTCAGTTTTTTGTTATCTATGTCTGTTGAAAAACAATATGTTTCACTCAAAATTACCCCAAAATACGGATTTTTACCAAAACATGTCACATTTTCTATTATTTTGTTGTTCTGAATGTTGCAATTTTTTGTCAAGAATTACCTCCTTACGAGGTTTGAGATTAATGGTCCACACGGTTTTGTAGCTGTGCTAAAAAAAAACAAATTATTAACAAGAAAAATGACCAAAAAGACGGATTTCCCAATGAAAAATCACATTTCAATTATCTTAATAAATTAGTTTACATGTGATGCTAGCGTCTGTCATGGCTTATTGGTTTACCAATATTGAAGTTATTCGCCATAGGATATTTGATTTAAGTCCAAATAACTGTATTTCCAGAGTTGTGAATATTTTTATATAGTTTTTGTGAATATGTAAGCTTTTGCCATATTTTACCTTTCTGCAAAATCTGACAGTAATCCGCCATTTGGATTTTGAGATATGTCTGGTAAAACATGAAACATATGATGCACACAAACACGCTCACATATTCGCAGAAAGTGTGCACACACGGACAGTCTTTGTGTGTACCTCCTTACTAGACCCGGGCACCCATGGACACTTCGCTATTGGGTACCCCTTAGGTGTCTCTACTCACCCACTAAAGTCATTACCATGATAACCGTTGTTGTGGTGATAGGCACTAGTGTCTATAGGTCTAACAGCAAATCAACTTCAATATCGCATCTGCTCCTTCGGGGCGATGAGATAAAAAGGCAGGTCCTTTTTTCAGCAAAATATGCCCCCTCGGTCTGAAATGCCCCCAGATTGAGACTACTTCCGCTGCTCCAGAAGTACGGAGAGGGATTCTGAAAACACGCCACGTCTAAAATCCCTTAACAAGATATTGTTCGTGGAGCGCGACATCCAGTAGTGGATTTATGGTGCCTAGGCACACACCTGGGACACGCAAGCACATACATTCATCCAATTCGTTAAAGAAAAATCCGCGATGATGTTATAGTCACCATATCTATCACATGTTCTATTTGTGGAAGAACCTAGTGTCGAGTTCGACTACAATTTGATTAAATTGTCAACGTACGCTCCACCAGGGATCGTCGATGTATAAACAGAGGACATGTTACTTCGCGTTGTTCTTGTCGCCTCTGGACGTGCTCTAGCCGGTTTGCCTCTCAGCACCTGTCAAAGTGACGTAATGTATGACGGAAGCTTGAAAATAGTAAAATGCATGTGCCAGCAAAAAATATGATCGTTGATGTATGAATACTAAAAACTATAGAAGTATCGTTTTATATCGCTTGGTATACTTACCGGGATACAAATATCGACAAATGAGGATTTTCAAAGATTGTTTGGTGGTATTCAATTTGTCTTCAATTCTAGCCACTACCGCTGGCATAATTGTCGAATTTGGTCCTAATTTATTTCCTGTGGTGCAAGTGATGACTCAAAATTAATATTTTGATCACGAAAATATGTTTAGAGATACAACATATTAGTTGCCTGATTATTCCTTAACTGAATAAACAGGGACGACTTTAAATTAAGAAAAACGTTTTTTCTCTATGAAAATATGATTAGTCCCTATCTGAATATACCTCTTCCTATGCTATGTTAATATATGGAGAAGAAAAAGAAACTGCATATCGCGAAGGTCGCAAATACTTCTTGGGACAATTATTCAGGAAAATCTACGAGTGAAATGGCGGGTCCGGAACATTACGCTCCGGTGGCCTTGGTAGCCTCAGTACTGCCCTGGCGAAAAATCCTTCGTTCGATAGTGTATCAGTTAGGTAGCAGGAAGGAGGACGACGGTGTCTTCCAGGCTGCTGTCTTCCAAAGGTACTTGCTATATTGAATAAATTACCCAATCTCATTACATTTAAATCGGCCCAATATTTGATAATAATAATAATAATAATAATTATTGTAGCATTAATGTATTACCCGTATCAATGTGGTTCGGCGCCTCATCGTAAAATCGGTCAGAGCTAGTTCCAAACTCAAGGCTATTTAGCAGTTTACCAGAAGAGTTTAGTGACCAATTCATTGAATCGTAGCCCAATCTACTTTCCCCAATCCAAAATATGAAGTTCATTCCCAGTCATTCGTCAAAAGATACCTTAATAATAAATACTATACTTTGTATCAGCATCATATAATTGGTGTATTGATATTTCCCCCAATCTCATGATCTTATTTGATTCAGTTATACGTTTAGTTTCTGTTAAAATCCCCGAATTTCCCGCGAGATTGTCTACGTGAAGCCAAATAAAATTACATGTTGACTTAAGTCTTCAAATCAACCTATGCTGTTAAAATAGGACTCAGTTAATATACTCCGGGGAGTAATGGGATAATCACGTCTTTTTTTCAATTTCCTCCTGCAAAGTAACTTTATTGTGTATACAAAATATGACTAATAAGAATATAATGATGTTTTTGATTTATGAACAGAGAAGCCACAGTTAATGATTATACTTTTCTAATAGCAATGCCCGAACGTAAAATTGTCAACAAAGATCGTATCAACGGGAAAGCAAGGTTAGGTTAGGTTATAAATTATACATATTAAATCACGGTAGGCTAGGGAATGCTATCTTCGAGAGAATCGATATTATAAACCAATTGGAGGTCCATAGTAATGAAACTAAATTGACCTGAATCGATCGTTGAGATGAAAGTCAACGATGAAATTCTGAAGTAGGAAGATGTAAATTGAAATATAAAATATATTCCATTCATCTCTTAGAAATATATAACCATTGCGGATAGGAGGCAGTGATGGTTAAAAGTGAGTGACGTAGTTTTATAATATCCGAAGACGTGATGTTGTTTACATGGCAGCTGCACTTTATAAAACAGCTCGAAAATAATAATAACAAATAATAACGTTCTATCATTGTCGAATGCAAAGATGCCAAAAGCAATTTTGTTTATATCATAAATATCTTTCTGTGTGGAAATAGTTTGGGAGCGTACCGTAGTAGCGTAGTGCTCAAGGCATTTGACTGACATCCCCGGCTCTGATCAGTACGTTGTGTTCTTAGGCAAGACACTTTATCCCGACTGCCTCTGTCCACCAATGTTCTTGAATGAGTACCTGTGAGGTGTAACTTGTGAATTAGCATAGGCGCTGATCTCGGCAGCCAGCTTGTACCCACGTATTTCTGGGACAGGGGTAATGGATGTGAAGCGCATTGAGATGCATGTGTATTGCGCTGTGTAAAAGCAACCATTATTATTAGCCTAATGGCTGAAATTGATAAAAATAGCTCGAAAATAATATTAAAATAATAATACCAATTGATAACGTTCTGTCATTGCTGAATGCAAAAAATGTCAGTACCAATTTTGTTTTTATATGAAATGTGTTCATGGGGAAATAGTTTAGGTTAGGCTGTACTTTATGAAACAACTAGAGAAAAAATACAATGATAATAATGAAACGTTCTGTCATTGCTGAATGCCAAAATGCCAAAAGCACTTTTGTTTATATTAGAAAATGTCCTAAACAGTTTGGGATAGTGGCTGAAATCTATTCCTAAATCAAATCTATGACAGGATAAAGATGTTATGGTGACTTATTTACACTGAAAAACTGAAGTGTTATATATAACACTATCCGAAGGTGTGAGGAGGGACTGTACTTTTGTAGCACCTTAAGTGTTATACGCAACCCCATTGGTGTTACAATTAATGTGTAGCAAATACTCCTAATGGTCTCTCTTAGTGCACTCCCTCCTCACACTCCTGGAGTTACATTTAACACTCGAGTTGTTAGAGTGTACAATGGGCGTAGCTCCGTTTTCAAAAGTGAGAGGGCCAGCGGGTGGATGTCAGGACCTCACTGGCATAACAATTACTGTGTAAAAATTTAAAGTCTATGGGAGAATCTGTGGGGGTCCTGATCTACACTCCTGGAATTTACTATAAACGTGAGAGGATTTGGAAGCGTATCAACTTTGAAAAACTAGAATATTGTTTTCGTATCAAACATATTAAACTGTGCTCTTAGTGTTGTTTTGCTGTGTGATTTTCCTACGTTTAAAGACAAGAAAACAAACGTTTATAGGAGGAAATTATCACAAAGGAGAGAAACTTTGAAACAAATCATGTCGAAACATCGAAACTTAAAAAGCAAAAACATTGAAATGTCCTTTGAGGCTACGTTATGAAAGACTTCTTCTAAATATAGCTCATCCTTGGTCGTGGCTGAGACGACCTTGAATAAAAATAATTACCCGACCGATAAAGCTGGGATAATGACAATAAAACCTGCACAAAAGTTACAACCTTATTTAAATGCTTGGTTCCCCGTGAATCGTTAAGGCTGTCCGCGTGACGCCTGACAGATCTATTCGTCACAGTTTAATTACTCTGGTATCTTAAAAAATAATTAAACTGTTAAATGGATATAAAGATTACCCAAAATCATTCTACATGCTCAAACTCAATCTCTACAGCAATCAGGACCTCTGGAATAATTTTTCCTTTGTAAACACCGTTGAAAATAGATAAAAGTCCATATTAGGAGAGAATAAATTCTTTTCAGTACCATAGTAACACCCTTAACACGCAAACTAAGTGAATGTTATTCAGTTAATTAATTTCAACCCCCAACAATAATCTCTTCTTCTTCTTCTTCTTCTTCTTCTTCTTCTGTAAATCATAACATACAGAGACATCGTTCAGCGTGGGTTCTCTGTGTGCCTTCTGGCTAATTTGTTCCATGTAGTTCAATTAATTTGGTATCTATAGAAATAATTGAAGGGGACGTGAAGACCGATTTAAAACCATTTTACTTACGTGCATGTGCTGTATTTGTGTTTCTTCCAACTAGATGATCCTTCTTCTTTGGCAAATCTTAAAGTACAAATATATTGTTTAGGTTCTCTGTATGACTCCTGACTGATCTATGCGTTAGACTGTTAGAATTTAATTACTTTGGTTTCTTTAGAAATAATTAGAGGGAACCAACGGGCAGATCTAAAACCATTCCACTTACATGTAGGCTATCATGTGTTGTGTCTGCATTTCTTTCAACAAGATATCCTTGTTCTTTGGTGAATCGTTGGAAATATCCAAAAGTCTATTTCGGGAGAGAACAAATTCTTTCCCGTAAAACAGCAACAGCAACAGCAACTGATTCGCATAGCTGATACAGTAATTACTGCTGCACGGATGATCAGTTTTGCCAGTAATTAGGCTCGCAGTGTGTTACCAATTTTGTAACAACGCTAACTCTGACTATAACCAGAAAGTGTTGTATTCTGGTTTAACATGGGTTCATGTATTGATAACCTTCTTCAGTAAATATTGTACGAGCTATGCGTATCGAGTACCAACACACAAACCAATCACATATTATTTTATTGATTCACCCCAACCATAGGCGTAGGAGGCGGGGGGGCTGCAGCCCCCCAATCCAAAATCTTCGATAAAATTCGGGCAATATGGTGATAATTTTTCGGGCACCCACTGACCGAAAAAAAATGAGCGCGCGTAGCGCGCGAAAAAAATCGGTTATACTCTTCGGGGAAGTCGTCGTTTTCGGGCGCCTACCAAAAAAAAAGAAATTATTGCGCGCGGAGCGCGAACAATTTTGGTAATATTTCCCAGGCAATTCTTTTTTTCCCGAAACGTACTGAATGAAAAGAAACTTACCGCGCGGAGCGCGAAAAATTTTGGGTGTATTTTTTGGGCAAGTCGTTTTTTTTCGGGCACGTACTGAAAGAAAAAACAATGAGCGCGCGAAGCGCGAAAAATTGTGGGTATATTTTTCGGGCAGGTCGTTACAGCCCCCCCCCCCCAAATCAAACTGGGCTCCTACGCCTATGGTTCCCCTTCATATTTGTGTTAGTGGGCCCAACAAATTTCCCCCCAAAATTTCCAAATCCCCCAGCCCAGCTTGCCCACCCCTAGTTACGCTACTGATTGCTTGTCGATATTTTTCAAAGTTAGATTGTGGCGTTGACAAATTGATTTTGATAATAATAAAAAAGATATCATGAAAGTATATTCTTAAACAGCTAAATGTGTAAATGAGTAGGCATGAAATCGATTCAACAGGTTACCCTGTGGTTATTAATGACGCAGTTATAACATAAAAACATCTGTTGACAATCCAAAGCAAGTATATCAGGTCATAGCCTAACAAAATAGTCTCGACCAAAATGAAACGGTCATAGGTTGTAGAGCAAAAGTTACTCTATCAATAGCAGAATCAATAGCGAGATATCCCACTTTCAATAGTGGTCAACTTCGGTACCGGTAGCTGAAAAACACCGTTTGGCATCAATCTTATGAGGTCGCACTTTAACTTTTTTAGATTTTTTTAGCACAGCAGTAACAATGCTAAAAAATAAAAATAAACATAAGAACTTTGGGATAACCTTTCAATATAGTGTGATGAAAAGCAGTTAGATTGTAAAGACTTTACAAAGGGCTTTTCAGCACAAGTGCGAATATGACGCCAGAAATGCTGCAGATGCTCAATTGAAATTAAGGTTTCTAGAATCTTTAAAAATCAATAACTTGAGAACCGGACATGCTATTGCGATGGGACTTTCACCGTCGAGTTCGTTTTTCGTCCTCGTATTTGTCAGAAGCTTTCATTTTGGTCTGGACTATTCTTTTAAGTCTTCAACCCATGGCTGACATTAGGCAGGGGGGATTTGCGCGACAATGACCGAGAGGAGGCTCAAGTCCCTCCCTTTTGTTCGCAACAGCCCGGCATCGTCACGCCCCAGTACCCCTGTATCCCGATGCTCGAAATGCGAGGTAGGTGACCTACTAGCAGTTTTGAGCTATGCGTGGCCAGGGGGAGAGGTCAGGTCACATGCGACATGGTCTAAAAGGTTGAGGCAAAGATCCGTGTTTGGCTGATCAAGAACACTTTTCTCCCACAAACCGGAGTCCCTATATATGGCCGTGTTTTAGTCAACTGTTAGTTCACTGTTACTAGTTCACATATAGGGGCATATCCATACCATATATGGTATAGAGATGACCATATATGTCAACTAACAGTCATCTGACAGTTGCCTAAAACACGGCCAGTGTTTCCTTTGTTAGTTATGAACAAAATACATCCACAGAAGTTTCTTCTCATAAATTGCCAAATTTGAGAAGAAATAAACCTGAAACTGTAGATCTTGTCGGTGAACGGTGAACATATACAGCTTATAAAAAAAAACAGCACTGAGGGCAAGTTGGCAACCCTTCACACAACCCTAGTTTTGTTATTTGTTCGTCTCCAGTCAATATTGGATCTGTGCTTTCTGTGATGACATAATGATGTAGAAAGAAACCCAGATGTTTGCTTTAATCATATAATTTAATCATATAATTGTTTGCAATTGAAGTCGATATTTGTCCAAATCAGATTTTGGCCTTTTATAACAAAATGTAGTCATGGAAGTATTACTAAACGGTTAGTTTTAAAAATGTGTAAATGAGTAGGCATGATATCGACTAGCAGGTTTACCCTGTAGTTAGTAATGATGCAGTTCAAAGAAAAACATATGTTGACAATCCAAAGCAAGTAAATCAGGTCAAAACTTAAAGCGAAAATACGTGTTTGTGTGCTCGAAAAACACTTTTCTGCAAAACGGGGACACTACTATATGTTTCCATCGTTAGTTATGAAAAATACCTGCACGGAAGTTTCTTCTCATAAAGTGCCCCAATTTGCCTGAATCCTGTATATCTTGTCGGCCGACTGTGAACATATTACAGCTCTTTTGAAACAAAATCAGCAATAATTAGGACATGTTGGCAACCCATAAACAGAGGGCGAGTTATGTAATTTGTTTGACTCCAGTAAATATTCGATCTATCAGTCTGTGCATCTGTGCATTCTGTTATGACATAGGCTAACGGTGTGTACATACACCCCAATTATTCGCCTTAATTAAAGGTACACACAAGGTTTGGTAGATTTGCTCGTGAAGAATGGTCGAGTTTTGTGGGTCTTTTCACATATTCCAACATTATTTCCAATATAATGACGTCTAATGATCTTTGTTTACTCCCAAAATACTATGTAGAACAGAGATTAGGAAAAAATACAATTTTGTCGGCACAAAAATAGTTTTTACGTCAATGTCTTTCGCGGTAGTCAAAAACGTGTATTCTCGTTCACGTTCTAAAAAAATACATGGTACCTATTGCACGCTTTCTCTTAAAGACTAAACCTGAAGTTTTTATATTACAGCAGTAGTTTTTGAAAATACTGAGAGACACCCTTCAATCACATTTCATTTTTTTGTAAAATTGTAATCAATTATAGGCTATTTAGAATAAACCTCCGACGGAAGCAACATCTTAATTATTGGAAATTTCTGGTGTTATGCATATCAAACATGGTGTTTCGAAACTGCTGAAACGAACCCTGTATGTACCTTTATTTGTTATTCTTTTCATTATATATAAATTGTATTCGATTTGTATTCCAAATCAGACTGTGGCTTTAAACAATTGATTTTATTAACAAAATGATGACATGAAAGTAGGCTATCCCTGAACGATTGAATATGTAAATGAGTAGGATATCGATTCATCATGTTTACCTTACAGTTATAAAATAACAACATGTGTTGACAATTCAAAACATGTATATCAGATCATAACTTAATAATTAAAAAAACACCTCCACATTATATAACAATTTTATCCCAGCATGTATTATAGAAAAGTTACAGAACGCGCAGCTGATATTCTTGGTGGCACCGAGTTGGAATCTTTAGTACGCATGAGCACACAGTTCTGCTCAATGATTGGTCGCTTTGGTTGCAGTTTGATTTGCTACAGCACGAAGTGTAATTAAAAAGTCCGTGTGGAACAAAACTAGTTCCAGACAAGCGGCTCTCGTGAAGTAATAGACAACTGGTGAATTCAATATTGGATGTATAAAAGCGATCGCTCAATGGGCTAACATAGCTGTTTTGTTTAGGCTTGCCGCTTTCGAGTTTCGAGAATTATAGATTGTTTCTCAGTGAAAGCCCGAGATATCGGAAACGTTCGAAATTGGAATAAACTACATTAACTCTCCGGATCTAGTCGCCTGCGGCTCATCATAACATCAGCTGATGTGAAAAGTGAGGTGAGTCTAAAAATTATTGATTTTTTTCTCTCGTTTTTTCGTCTCTTTTCTTCATAATGGTGATTATTTAGAGTTTAATGAGAGAAAAATTGTGCATGATTTCATTGTTGAAAGAATAAATACCAAGTAAGCCAATACACAATAACACGATGGGCTTAATATATTGATTGTATTTTATGAGATACCGGTAACATTACCTATTGCTTGAAGCACAATTGGGTGTTCGAGGTGTAAAACCTTTTAGGTTTTGCACAAAAGAGGAATAAAAAGGGTCAATTGCCGATCGTAAATAGGATTTCCCAATATATCTTGCCTTGGCGTTTGGGCCAGTCTACAACCTGCTGTGTTTGTGTGGCGGGGTCCAATATATTGGTAGACATTTATGAGTGGTCTAGGTGCAGAGAGAGCAACCGAGATAAAGTGCCTTGATTAACTTAAAGGTACATCTGGGTTTGGTAGATTTGCTCGTGAAAAACGGTAGAGTTTTGTGGTTCTTTTTACATATTCCAAAAGTATTTCGAAATAATAGGCCTAACGTCTAATGATCTTCGTTTACTCCCAAAATACTGTGTAGAACAGAGATTAGGAAACGATTTCAATTTCGTCGGCACAAAAATAGTTTCACGTGAAAAGTGTCCTTCGCGGTAGTAAAAAACGATGCTAGCTTCACAAACTGTATTCTCGTTTACGTTCTAAAAAACGGTAGCCTACCTATTGCACGAATTCTCGTTAGACTGAATGAACCTTAAGTTATCGTTTTCATATTACAGCAGTAGTTTTGAGACACCGCATATGATTGATGATGCGGTTTCACAGTTTCTGCCATTAGTGCAGGACTCTTCCACGCGTGGACACCAGTATACAATTTATAAAATGAGATCAAGATTGAACCTTCGTAAAAATAATTTCACACACAGAATAGTTGGAACATGGAATAATCTTCCACAGGGTATTGTTAATGTGACAACTGTGCGAAGTTTTGAAAGAAAGATTGCCAAGTTTTGGAAGCAGCATCCCATTCGTTACAATTACAAAGATTCCATCTAGACTCAGAGAGTAGCAACTTCAACAGATAATCGATAGAAGAAGAGCTGGTGCAAAATGCATGTAATGCCCACTACCTGAAGACATCTATGTATGTCTATATGTACCATTGAATCTCGTTTCAAGCAGCTTTCGTCAAATTCTAATCAATTATACTCAGAAAGCAAAATCGTAATTATTGGAAATTTCTGGTGATATGCATCTGACAAATTGTGTTTCAAAACTGGTTTTGTAGCTGAAACGAACCCTGTATGCAGGCTACCTCTAACACAACGTGGTCGGTACTGGTACTCTCAAGCCTTGAAATATTATACTCGGCCTATTCTCGGCCAACACGACGTCTCGACGAGTCCGTTATTCAGCTAAATTTAGAGTCTTGACTGTGGGCGGATGGCAACTTTTGTTTTACTAGAACGCTAGCTAGCGCAAAACTTCATTTTTTCAGGAATTTACAATTTTGGTTTAAAATCAGCATTAGGGTTCAGAAAAAAGTTAGGGTCCGATCCCTTGGGAGAATGAAGCATGTTCTTTCAAAATCCGGGGTGAAATCTGAGAAAAAAGATTCAGAACTTGGTTTTTTGAAAAAGCATCACATGGTTGGATTCCATGAATTTGATTTGTCGATTTGCGCTAGCGTTCTAGTAAAAAAAAAGTTGCGGGCGGATGGCGTCCTGCCATTACTGCTGCATGAATATGAGTAATTAATTTGAACCCTTTAGCGCAAGGCTCCAATTTCACAGAGGGGCGTGGCGGGACAATTGCGTCAACTCAGCTTAAGTCCGACCCTTTCGGTCGCCGCATTCCGGCCAGTGTCACGCCCCAGCGCCTCTGCAGCTTCCTGCTCAGGATTCGCGGTCGTAACGCGCGGTGACGAGCTCCGCGTGGCCAGGTGAAGGGGTGGATGTCACCCATGGAGGTATTATAATTAACTGGAGAGGCAATATCACGCGAAATAATGGTGCAAATTGAACTGTTACCCCGAAAGCACGCCCTGATATTCAGTAACACGAAATAATAGACGCTCATAATTCTGACTGTTTCGGTGACGCTCCTCGCTGCAGAGAGAACACCGCTACGGTTAATGTCACTCTCGCTATGAATCACCGTGACAACAGACATGTATGGCCATAGCGTTGTTTTTTAGTTCTTTGCGTGGTACATGTACACAGTGTTTACTATCGGAGGGCGCTGTTTTGGGGCAACGCGTCTCCCGATTTCTGTCTCCGTGATGGATTGACTGTGTATACGGCGCTTAGTGTTGCATTGCCGCCTTGGTGTCACCCAGGCGTGCTCTTAAGGGCTAACCAGCATTATGCGGCCACGTTCCTTATAAAAATGGTAGCCTACCTTTTCTACTCTATATAGTTAGTGATCATAGAATGCCCCCACGAAAGTGTCTATAAGGTGTCTGGAACTATCTTGTCGTTTCTGGATGTCGTTGAAGATGGTGAACATCCTCGGTTTTATCCCTATATCCGGAAACGAATGTCTCTCCAGACGCGTTATTGACTGATTCTGTGTAGTACCTCTGCATGGGATCACGCGGAACTCGAAACTGGCGTAGCTGCCGCGTTTCTCGAGCACCCGATGGGCCGGGAATGCCATTAATTTGGTTGCGCAAGAGAAACATGCGCAGACAAAGTCTCCATTTTTCACCGTTATAGCCATGCGGCGTCTGGAACTATCATGTCATTTCTGGATGTCGTTGAAAATGGTAAAAATCCTCGTTTTCATGCCTATATCCAGTCTTTCCAGATGTGTTCTAAGCATGAATCAACCTCAGAACTGTTGTCGAACGTTGGAATAATACTCATCAAGGTTACACCATATGCTGAGTCCCCAATAACAGACCGTACACGTTCGGCACAAATCACAACCTCCAGTTAAGTCTCATACATGGTTTGTGGAACATACCGTAACACTAGCTGTGGCGTAACCAGGACTTCTCGAAATTTCGGGGGAGGACATCGAAATATCGGTAGACACTCAAATATCGGTTTCAAATCGATATTTCGGTAAATATCGATATATCAGTTGAATATCGGTATATGGGTAAATTTCCATGTTGGAATGTTCACAGAAAACGTCCAGCATGACATATTGACGAACCAAAAGCAGCATGGAATTGGAAGTAGTACGCCCAAAAAATAGGGTTATAATTAACTTTCTCATTAATTAACCCCTTCTTGACCATCCTAATCATTCTTTAATTTTGTTCCCTTTCAAGTCCTCTTTATTAATATTTTTCGAAGAAAAAATGCACACATTTTTTGGGGAAGTGGGGGGGGGGGGCGGCCTCCTGGATCCGCCCCTGACTAGGTGCCTGCCAATGTCATGTAGAAGAATATTTATTCCCAGACCCTGATTTGTCACGTTGCTGTAAAAAAAGGTTATTATTTAATCTTCCACATAATTTTCCATGGCATATTTAGGACGACAATGTACTTTAGTAGGTACGTGTCGTGAATTTTACCAATATTAAAAATAATCACGTGACCGATTTGCGTATCCTAAACGGTCTCCATTTTGATCGAATAAAATGTGTTCCAAATACTCGTGTCGTGGCTGTGATCGCATGGCGTAACAAGGTGGCAGTTAGGCCGTAAATTTAGGAAATCAAATGTGCGTTTAATTGAATATGCTGTAAAATTTATATCCTAAAAATTTATGTTGTGTTCTGGCGACGACGTATTAGACTATCATTTGGCATGTGTCTATATCACTTTTGCACATCTAACCTATAGTGTGTTGTGAAGTGGCGTAGCCATACCTTTTCATGTGGGGGGGGGGGGGCGACGGAGATTGTACTGAAATCATTCTTCAAACTTATGCCCACTAGTGTCATTTGGGGGTGGGCAGCGGGGGAAAAGAATACGGTGACGAATTTACCGACAAAACCTTTTTTCGGAGCAAAATTCTCGGGTAGTGTGGAGGGCGGTCCAACGCTAGCGGTCCAACGCCAGCTGCGTCTCAGCCATCATCCTGCTAAGCCCCCTCTCCTGTAAAATTGGCTCCATGCGACGATAGGTGAAGGGGAAATGTTCACATAGTTAGGGGTATGGAACGCCAAATGGGACGAAAATGCAATACGAAATTGTGTATTCACATAATGAGTTACCGTAGATTCACATAATTTGGTAACGCATTTTTGTCTTATTTGGCGTTCCATAAGTTTACAGATGCAAATGGTGACTTTTATTTTTAGATTAGTAGTAATTTATGTTCCTAAATTCTGAACGGCAGTGTGGTGGGAGACGGTGTGAGGGTGAGGGGGGGGGGGGG
>JAODUJ010521633.1:0-20973 GCA_027564615.1 Psolus chitonoides
TCAGCTGTTAGCGTCCATACCGCAGCGTACTTTTACTATGATCCAAACCTAATACCCTTGAACATAGGCGCCTGGCGACAGAGCTATGCGCTCTGTCGCCAGGCGCATTTACACGCCCTAACACCATCCATACCCACCACACCCCCAAAAACCGTTCCACATCTGGATTTGTTTTATACGGAAGGTCTCTAATTGCCTGCCTGATTTTGTCCGCCTTCGCTGTACTTTTCATTGGTGTAAAGCATCTTCTTTAAATCCTCGACTTAGGTCGAGGAATTGATATGCGGTCATCATGTCTGTGTGTGTAGGTATGTTTGTGTGTATATAAATATGTGTGTGTTACGCAAGTTGCTCGTATACACGATTACTTGGCCCTGTCTGAATGGATGAAGCTCATACTTGGTATGTGTGGTTACCCATGATGAGTACATGACCGCTATTGTTTAGAGCCAGGTTGAAGGTCATCGAAAAATCACTAAGCCTTTTGGCTTTCTGGTTTACAATGTTTTTGTATGAGCATGAGGATTTACATTTCAGCACCATTTCGCAGTTACAGGCTAGTTGTAGTAAAGGAATTCACAACCAATGAGAAATACAATTTCTTTGAGAAAGATGATCCCAACATTGTTGTGAATATTTTTTGAGAGAATTATACCTATGAAAACTATTTTTTAGGAGTGAATTAACTTCACCATTGTACACTTTTGTTGCACAGAATTGCATCTGAGGGCATCAGTAATATATTTTGTTCCAAAGGGGGACACGCCCTCCCCTTAGACCCACCCCTTAGTATCACTCTAAAGCCAGTTTGGCCCCTCCCAAACAAAAGCCCTGGATCCGCCAATCCCACAGTCTATGTTGATAGCTAATCGTGAAGCTTGCCCACAAATATCAGTGAATGGACAAACACCACAAACTAATTCGATTCGCAAAGACAAAACACGAAACATAATGCACGACCAGCAGAATAATCAAAACTCGGTAAGATATACATATACATTTCACGTAACAATTTCCTTTGAGCAAAAACGACTGATTCATGACCGGCGTAAGTATTACGCTATCAGGTCGGACCCCAGTTCAACCAAAAACGCCAACAGAACGGTCGGTGAAAACTCTCCGACGGAGATATTAAAAACAAGATATTCACACCACGGGTTCCACGTAAACAAAATACTGTTAGGAAGGTATAACAGAAATAACATAACGCCACGAATATACTCCACAACTCAAAAAATCCGGTAGCGCCTCAACAATCTCCAAAAAGCTACTGCAAAAACCCTAAACTATACTCGTACTTCGCTGAACTCACACACAAAACCACTAACAATCCTTAGGAACAGAGAGCAACGACATCTTGAGGGGTTATGTGAAGAAAGCTCGAACAAAAATGACACGAATTCGAAAGCACGTCTAAATGGTGAGGCTGGCAAAATGGTAATAGGCTTTTCTGGCTGAAAAGGGGTTGCCAGTCCGTTAGCACGGTAGGTGGAGTAACTGCACACGTAAATACAGAAGGTAGTACATCTCCATGATAACTTCACTTTTCAATCTCGAATGAGCTCGCATCAAAAATCTGTGAACAAGCTATATATAAGAAGAACAGCCCAAGGAACATTAGAACCTGGTTCAAAGAAAAATTTAATTCTCTTTGTAGGAGATGCCATTTTCACATAATGGCTCATTATACCCCTTCGATGACCGTGACCCTCAAGTGGTCAAGGACGCCCCAGCAGTCATTATCCGTCGAAGAACTGATATTTTGGAGCGAAAAAGGCGAATGTTGACAAACTGGACAGATAGATAGAGGGAAAAAACGTACCGATCACAATAGCCTAACCAGCATGGCTGGTTTGAGCGGAATGATATGACTATGACGAGGCAAGGAATATGAATGCACAAGAGGCACAATTTCTGCAAATACAAGTACAACCCAGATCTTCCACTGTCTGCAGAAGTGCAATTTCGGCTCAGATGTGTGTGGATGGGAGTGGGGGTTGTGGCAGACAGCAGAATTAGTCATGTGCTTCTCGACTGATTCATATGGCCTCTGGAATTTCGCCCGTCCTCCACAAATCATTTCTAGATGATTCGAATAGCTTATATCGAGACTACATTCCGTTTCTCCCACTGGACAGCACAAAAATGCCCTCTTCTGCTATACAACCAGGATACAGTCCAGTCTGAATTTCCCCAGATATGTTTTGCTTGCATTGACTGATTGAGCTGTTCCAGAGTCGTGTCGAGCCCTATGATGCATCCTTCCTGGTCACGAGGGTCACTCAGTTCAGTGTTCTTCACATTTTATACGGTTGAAGTTCCTTCTTTAGCCGCCTCCTACAACAGGCAAGAAATACCAAGCCAATTTCAATACCCCACCCACTAGGGGGGATTCAGTTGGGTGATATTCATTTTAATGAAAGGTGCCGTATTCCTCCTTGAAAATGGTCTTCCTTGTAATTTAGTCACAGAGAACAAGTAACTTATGTTACTTATGGAGTTATGGTCAGCGGTGGAAAGCTGGTCACAACTCCCCACTGTGGTAGTTCGTGATTGTCTTACGGCTTCCATCGGCGAGAAAACGACTCGGTCCAATGACTATTCTCCTCAACCAAGAACGGGAAGGACTAAAACCATGGCTACCTGATTATTTCTGAGCAGAGGGAGAAAGGCAAGGATTGACGGTCCTCCTTTTATTGTAATTTGACTCCACCGTACTCCAAGTTTCCGTTGGCAGAGCGGTTGCTGGGGGAAAAGATAGGAGGTGGGTCACCGTTGGCAGAGCGGTTGCTGGGGAAAAGAGGGGAGGTGCATGGGTCACCGATTGGAATCAGGAACGACATTTGCGCGTCGTCTGTGTATAGGATGCCGATGGGCGTGAATCATGAAGTCAATATGTACTTACCGTTCAGACAAATTAGTCATATCAAAACCCGGCGAGCTTGCGTTCCAAGTGGTCCTTTGTTTTTTGTAGTGGCGTTGTCAGTCCATCATACACTGGATCCTGCAGCCGATCCAGTATGTATTGGATTTCTTTAATTAATAAGGTCTGTTTCTCTCGAACTCGGGGACTACGTACCCCTACATAGCTGCACGCTAGTTTCGCTTTCGCAATCTTCTTCGATTCTGGATAATCTTTTTCTAATTCTGAATCACACTGATGGGGCGGAAGAATGTAGGAAGAACTTATAATGTTGTTTTCTTCTTCCACGTACCGTAAAAGGATATTAAATGTCGGAAGCCACTCAGGTTTATCACTTAAATGACGTTGAGCATATTCTATATTTCCTGAACGCCTTAATTCAACTTGTACTGTTGCGCATCGAGCGAACTTAACTCCGAGATCTTCAATGAGTAGAGTATCGCACAGCTTTAATAATCCTGTGTTACATTTCAAAGCTGCTTCCTTCACTTTGATTCGGTATGGGTTCATTAAGTGTGTTTTCAGAGCATCGTCTAGTTTCGATTTATGATGAGATGGGTCAATGTTTTCGATTCTGACGAAGCCCTGTTGACTAGCCTCTTCCAGCATCCTCATTTGCTCTTCATGAATCTCCTCACTGTTTGGGTTAGAACAGCCCCCAGCCAAAATGACATTTAACCCCAAACTGCGAGAAAATGCTTCAATACCGGCTGAAATGATTTCCACATCGAATACATCCATATCAATGAATGTAAAAGAGGTCTCATACCCTACATAGATTCCAACAGGAAATACCAACCAAGATTCTTCATAGGAGAATGGTATATTACAACTTCGAAATAAATTAGTATAGTAAGTCAATGCTGTTGAAAGTACGGCAGAGTTATCGAATTCATCTTTTTTTAGTCATTTTAATTGCATCAATGGCATATTTTAAAAGAAACGCGACCCTAGGTGGATGGCACTCAACACAGTGAGATCTGTTTCGAACGCTGCCATGACAAATGCAATCTAACCTAAATACAACTGGTTCTGGTCCAGACACAGCATGACCCGGGGAGTAGCTACAGTTTGTTAAGAACTTCATCAATTCGACATTTCGGGTGGACATTCTCATGGTTTTGCTGAGGTGTATGTTATTAAAAAGAGGATAAGGATATGTATGTTCAAAAGCATGAGTCATCGTATGGCTCTCCATGACCCACACATAACCCAGAAATTCTAGGTCGACATAACAATTCCACTCCTTGCGGACCTGTTCTGGACAAAAACTGGAGTGTGGTGGTACATCTCCCAATTTGATTCTTGTAACACATTCATCAATGATCAGATGTATACGTTTACCTGGGTGGCGCTTCTGAACACGGTTTATATACAATGGAAGTGATTCTTCCATCATTTGTCTTTTCACAAACCATTCAACATCTTCAGTACCATTTTTGTATGATATTAGTTCTTCCGCACACCGATATACAGCTTTGGGATGACCTGTTTCAAAGATGTAATAGAGAACGGAGCCCACAGTAGTTTTCTCATCAAAAATTTGTTTTGCCTTCAACATCGCAAGAACACTCTTCCCGCTCCCCGGAGCACCAGTCAGAAATAGGAACTTGGGATCTAAGTCCATGATAGTACGCTGTTTGTGATTAAGTTGACACCATCGGTGTTGAATTCTATCACCTGACCCGTATTCTTCGTTTTGTTTAACAGTGTGCCTCACTGCATGTGGAAAGGACCGCAGTTTTACAAACGAGGTAGGTCCAACTAACAAACCGATTAGATCTTTATGCATGGAAAGATCATATTGTGAACCGTTCAGGTCCGATTCGTATGTGCTAAATAAGTACATGAACCAGTCGTACAATGCATCGACTTTGTAAATATCATCTTTGGTAATGATATGAACACTGCAATCGCGGCAAAACAATTCTAGTATGGTACCTCTATTACAGTTTGGAAGAGCTACCACCTTCATAATTTTTACGCCAATGTGCTCGTGGTACAAGTTCATTTTGTTTATACGGTCGGTGGTCCCGTCACACTGATCAAATGCACCCGTCACAACTTTCTTAATCTTGACAAATAATTCTGAGGAAATGTTACAGCTAGTGCCCAAACCCTTGCCACAGAGGCTGCAAGTGTCCACTTTCGAAGTTGGCCGCCGATCAACCTTATCAACAGCTATGTGTGGGTTATGATCTTTACTAACCTGGTCAGTGACAATTTCACTTCCACGGAGACTCATTGTGTCAAATGGAATAACATATTCCTCAGCAATCTTGTTTTCTTCCTTGTTGTCAATAACCCCATCAGGGAATTCGCTTGTATTCACTGCCTTTACCTCCACTGTCATAAGGAACCTACCAGGGAATGAGATTAACATATCTGTCTCCCCACTCATTAGCAGACCTTTCCTTTTCTTTTTGTTAATCTTGTTTTTATCCAGCAAGGTTTTTAGGTATTGTTTATGCCACTCGTAGCCATGGATAATGAATGCCGGGATGTGACGTTCAGAAAGCATACACATCACCCTACGCAGTATTTGCTCTTCAGCTACTTCCCCCTTTCGTTCTCTTTTAAGAGTATCATAACGTAAGGCGCCTTCCAGTGGAACTTTCGTGTTTTTACTACTGGATTCGATAATGTCTGTTGGCTCTCCCGGGTGCTCAAACTCGAAAACGGGAGGCCAATAGTATGTGCCTGTTTCAAGACTCGGAAAATTAATATCCAACCACAGCTCAATTGCCTCTCTAGCAGTGATGGCCTCTCCGCTACCATCATACGAGTTCTCCAGCCGCATTGATCCACCAAAAATGTCGTAAGGATTTTTGCAACCAGTCTTCGACGTTAGGGTACTCACAAGGCTTCGCGTTGAACCGATGCGCTGGTCGTGCTTGACTGATGCAACTGGTTGTTTTGTAGCCTGCGGAGTTGATATTTTCCCACTAACTGTTCAAAAGCAGGATAAAATGGAAGACATATTACGTTTTGGGTAAGTTAGGTTAACCTAAAAATGAACAACAAAAATATTCCGCATCGACAATTTACACCGTTTTAGCCTACAAAAATCAACCCATACCAGTATACTGGTGTGAACTAGGCGGGTTAGCTCAGTCGAGGAGGCGGGTTAGCTCAGACGAGGAGGCGGGTCAGCTCAGTCGAGGAGGCGGGTTAGCTCAGTCGGTAGAGCTCTGGACTGCAGAACAGTTGATTACGAGTTCGAAACCCATTGGGAGCCGAGGGCTTTTCCGCAGTGCTGTTGGACAAGGCATGTCTCCTCGATTGTCCCACGCTACCCACGTGTAAAAGTGGGGACCTTGTGAGGTGACTTGTGAATAGTAGTGGGCACCGTTATGTGGCAGCCCTATTGGGAAGTCCCCCGGGACAAGATGAAGTGACACACTGAAATAGTGTGTCGGGAGTGAAAAAGTAAGAGGGGTGTACTTATAATAGTACGGGTGTGACAAGTCACTAATGATCAGGGGTAATTTCTGTAAAGCGCGCTTTGGGCATGTCTTCGACGTGGAAAAGCGCTATATAAGCACTAGATATTATAACTAGTGTGATTGTGCTGTAGCGTTATATAGGCTTAAATGTATGTATGTATGTATGTATATATGTATGTACGTATCTACGGGTTTAGGCAGATTTCTATTGAACTTCGTCGCAATATTGAACACGTAAGTTGGACCCCGGGTGGTTGTAAAGTTAGGGTCAGAGGTCATTCGGGTTTACATATCTATTCCGGCCATTTCGTGGGGATACGCAAAATGCTCCGTCGCCCACACATTGGGTTTGTTTATAATATTAGTTAGACAGTACTAGTGGTACATATATGCATTGATTTGGATGTTAAATATATCACCGACCAGTGCTACATAAGTAGTTTTCAAGATTATGGGGGTGAAAGTTCATCTAGTGGTCAATTGAGTTGGATTGTCTTGATGAGTGGTCATTAGTACCATTACCCAGTGGTAAAGTCATCTGGATGTTTTGACCCTAAATGGTTATTTGGGGTCGAACATTGGAAATGTTACTTCCCCAACAACATTTAATTGGATGATGGCATGTGATCAATAATACAAGTGGGTTCTCGAACCGCTAGTCTCGCCTGTTTCGCGATCAGTGGCTGTTTTTGTTACAATATCTATTAGGTTCCAACCGTTTTGATCCAATGGGTTGGGAAGAGAGGAGATTTGCTTGTTAGCTGATAATAACTTCAATATCTAAAAGCATCAGAAAGGCTGTAGGTTGCCAGCCAATAAGTGATTTACATATGAAAGGTAGGATATGATGAAATTAAGTCAAGTTCATCAACATTAAAAGCAACAGAAAGACGATAGGACCATACCCACTAAATTTTGTGAAAATCTAAACAAGTTTGCATAAATTATGCCAATTAGACACATTAAATGACCTCCCGTGACCCCTCCTCTACCTTCCCTGACTCTACTGTAAAATTTCTCAGGACCAAAGGTAGACCATATCTACAAAAGTTTCGTGAAAATCCAACTAAAGAAAAAAGCATAAATTATGCAAATTAGACCAATTAATTAGCATATTTTCCCTCGGGATTGAAGGAAGACCGTATCCACCAAGATTCGTAAAAATCCGACGAACTTCAAAAAATGCATAAATTATGCGAATTGGACTAATTATTTAGCATATTTTAGGCTGGAAATCTAATCAGTTCAAGTACTCATCATCCTGTTCCTATATGCTAAGCTACATCACCATGGCTCATACGGTTCTTGCGTAATCTTGCTAACGAGCTAAAACAATAAATTACATAAAATAGGCTAATTAACTAACTTAATGAGGGTCTTTTGTGCCCAAAATCTAATCAGATCAAGTACACCCATCCCCGTTGCTACACACAAAATCTCGTCGCAATCCGCCTCACGACTCGAGAGAAATCCTGCTAACGAGGAAGTGTGACACACATATATACACACACACACACACATATACGCGTACGCACGCGCGCACACGCACACACTAAGACACTCACGCACGCACGCACGCACACACACACGCACACACACACAAGGGATCGCTAAGTCTCTTTCTGAACTTCATTCAGGCGAGACAAAAACTGATAACCGCTGCATATGGGGCGTTTAGGAAATCGAGGTCAAAGGTCACCTGAGGGTCAACGGCTATTTGGCATGTGGTCGCTAACATTATTAACCACTGACACATATGGGGTTTTCAGGAACTTATTTGGGGTCGAAAGTTATCTAGTGGCTAACTTCAGCCATTTTGCAAAATGGTCTAAAATACATTTTCTCCAATAAATTAATTTGAATTATCATGATAGTCGTTTAGTATTATCATTCACTACTGGTTCATATGGGTGTTCAGGAATTTTAAGTCGAAAAGCATTTAGGGGTCAATTTTTATGGTGAAGCGGTCTAAATGATGCTTGTTCTACAGCTGCAAGTTTTTTCGTTAGCTCAATATTTCAATGGCAAATGACTATTATTATTGCAATACACATGCATTTTGAAAAAAAATTGAAGCTGAAGGTCACCTAGTGTCAGCGTCGGTCATTTTGTTCAAATGGTTATCCTTCCTTCCTACAGGTAAAATTCAGTTTTATCATTGATCATTGGTACATTGAAATTTTAGGTCAGAGTTAATCTTGAGGTAATTCGGGCACGAAAATGTTGAGGGTCAATCGGTTTGACACATAATCATATGCTGTACCGTGATCGATGGACAGTATGTGTCACAGTACCATTGGTCTTCTTGTTTGTTTTCGTTGGGACTTTAATGTCAGAAACATTGAATGTCCAGGAAACCTCACAGTCCACAGGTCTTTCACAAATGCGATCACCCCACTCTGTCGTTAGAGGCGGCAACCCTTGTCGCCCATACTTCGAATGTTATGCTACCTAAAATCAGGGGAGAAGCTATGGGGTGTGGGGTGCTACACCCCTGGCCCGATGGTCAGTCGGCAAATCGACGGTCAGTCGGGGGAAAACAATGTTTTTCTCGTTTTCAGTTTCTTTCCCACAGCGTGGGAGTCGGTTACATGCCTACTGACCATCGATTTGCTGACTGACCATCGGTAGTTTATGCAACTAGTTTCCAGAACACCTGAAAGAATCCGCGCTTCGCGCGTTATATGTATATAACTATGTGTGTTGGTAGGTTAGTATGTAGGTATGTATGTCTAATGTGGTGAAAACGATATGGAAAGATTCCGATTCCGATAGCATACAGCGTTTGTCTCGAGCCAAATGTGTTGTTCCAGGATCTCCTAATGCCACACATGTAGGCAGTGGCGTAGATTTGTCTCTGGCATTGGGGAGATGAACGGGACGAACACTATCTAAACGGAGCGCCATCATAGGTTGGCGCGGAGCGTAGATGACAATTTTTCGGCTTTTAAGACCCTCCAGATGGCCGGAAACGGCACTTGCCTAGTGTTCTGAGCTGCATTTACCCAGCCTTGAAATATGAATCTTATGTCTGCAATTTTGGAATCATGAGAAACAATGAATGCATAAAAAATGGTAATACATATCCGATGTGTCAATATGATACAAGGAATCATATCTACTATGCATCCTCTCTTATTTATTCCGCCTGCAATGCTCCCATATCAACCTCTCATATGGCATGTTACATTTGTCCATCAGCCCATCCATAGGCCTACATGTCCATTACTCGATTATACATCCATACAGATCATAACATTTCTCTCCAACACCAGCCTCTTCCTCTGAGGTTCCTCCCCCAGGGTACCACTAAACCTGCAACGGTCCCCCATATTCACGTTCTATATCTCAATTACATTTGTCAATTACCCCACCCGACCCGTTCAGGTCCACTACCAATAATATATTTCCTGGCCTTTGTCAGATTTAGGCTTCCTCGAGGGAGCTGGGCAGTGGAAAGGGTACAGTTATTTTGAATACTATAGGAGTGTAGTGTTCTCAGAATATTTAGGCAAGTAGGCCTATTTTATGTGCGATATCGCTTGGCCCATGAAACATCGCTGTCACATCCTCTCATTTTATTGTTAAACTGATAGCTGGATAATCGCCACAAAATACCTAAACACGGAATCCTAAAATCAGCTCGATCAAATATCTTGAGTTAATGCATGCCTGAAACATTTGGGGATGATCACATAAGCCACCCCCCAATATGGAAAAGGAACAGGGGTAGGCTAGTCTGGCCCCTAGATATTTGGGAAGGAAAATTCTGGCGAAAATGAATACAATTCGGGGAAAGAATAGGCGAAATTCGGGCAGAAATAGAGCAGAAGTGAAAAGATGCCAGAATTTTCAGAAAAGTGCCTAAAATTTTATTCGAATACCCGGAAAAATGCAGATTTTTTTTGCGCGCTTCGAGACCCCCAAAACATAGTCTTCACACTCCCAAGGATTACACCCTGCCTAGAATAAATTCATGGCAGCATCATACTAACCACATTGAGTGAGCGATGTATTTGTTCGTTGATAATGACATGAACAGTAAATTCGCAGACTCGGCTGAGGTTCCATGTAGGCGGGCTTGTGGGCGTTACTATTCTTTTTCAAATAGAAGTATTCATTTTGATGCAATCCCAAGAATTAAATTTCTTCCACTTTTGACCTCTAGATGTTTACATTTCTTTACTTTGCACCTACTGTTTGTGTTACTCCGCTAGGATAATGCAATAGCAATTTCATGTAGTTACAGTATACGTCAGCGGCTATCAACTGTCTCAGGGGTCACCCAGTTATCACAATTAGGGTCAAATACCAGGGATACATCCCACACAGGATGCATCTTCAAGATACCGGATGCATACAAAAATGGCTCTTGCCGCATATATCCATAGGAAATGTGCTCAAATTAGGAGGGAATATCCTTCGGGAAATGTGGATAATTATTCACATTTCCCGAAGGATATATTCTCCTAGTTTGAGCACATTTAATAATAATAATAATAATACATCCCCTATGGATATATGCGGCAAGAGCCATTTTTGAATGCATCCTGTGTCTTGGAAATGTATTTTTGTGGGATGTAGCCCTGGGATTCGACCCTAACTGTGTTAACTGGGTGTGATAATTTGCACGTAATAGGAATTTGGCACACGGCCAAAGGTCATTAGGGTATGGGGAGCCTCTTGTTTGTGGTAGAGAAGGTAACTTCGCAGTGTCTGTCAATTAGATATCTCTTGATTCTCGCGGAGGTAACACGACAAAGGCACTGTAGAATATTATAAGATTCTCTATCCTTTACAATATATTGCATAGAAGAATAAAGATCGGATCTGAGGATTAGGTTGAAATTATAGAGGACAGCAGAACGAGAGTGAACACCGAGAAGATTAGACCAGAAATTGTTAGATTGGAAGTGAGGAGAAACTCTCATTTTAACAGAATATGGACAAATTTGAACAAACTACTGGAGGGTGCAGTCACAGCCCAAAACACTCAATGAGTTCAAGACAGCATTGGAACAGTCTGGGACCATTAAGGGTCATTATACCTCCCATCCCAATTTGCCATTCTCTCACTCTGGCGGGATCAACCGATGCAAGACCAGACATGAGAGGGTGGCCATCCAGGTAAATCATCTGCCTTTGACGCCGTATATTAGTTCCGTTTATTTTGTTGAGAACGGCTCGGGAAAGCCCAAATCCTCATCAACGACCCTGATGCCACAGCGTCCCAAAAAAGACGGCGAACCCAGAACCTAAAGAATTCGCCCACCTTTCTTCAAAAGCAAGTCAAGACCGTTCTTGAAAGCATTCGCGAAAAGAAATATCTCCGAATGTCGTAAACTGCAGCGTTTGCCACGGAGCTTGAGGCGGGCGATGACCCCTATTATTAGTAACATTGGACAAATCAAAGAAGGAATCGAAGAAAAGGCCATCGAATCCATGGACAAGTTTGGTCCCCTGAACCAAATCCCTCCAGCTCCATCGAGGTCAGATTGAGACGCTTAATCTTTTCTCATACGGGAATATCTCAGCTAGGCAGCTAATTAATCTGGTAAGCCCTCCTTTGAACATTTTCAATTAACTGCTTATCTCTCGAGAAGTAAAGATTCCATTCCACACTCGGACGGAATACTCGAGGTGAGGTTTCACCAGTTTCTTATACAGCCTGACAACAATATCTTTATCAAGGAAACTGAAATTACGCCCAATCAAGCCGAGAATCCTATTACCTTAGCAGCTCTTGCACGCTGATGAGGAGGTTTCACTTTATTCGCCTTATGATATGATTGCCGTGATGTATCGAGCTGATTTTAGGATTCCGTGTTTAGGTATTTTGTGGCGATTATCCAGCTATCAGTTTAACAAATATTGAGCGTAGGTGGAAATTATATAGTATCATACCTAATGGTTGCTACTTTGCCGTAAATCTGAATCAACCAATAAGTCGACCTTGTATAGTTGGCTGGACACGAGTGGTCCGAGTTATGATTGTGGAAGTTATCATATACCGTAGAGGTATGACTTAGACACGGTATACAACACAAAAGGTAGCATATTTTATCAGTGACCCTTGATTGTCCCTATTTGACCCGAGTCCTATGGTTCTCGTTGTCAGTTGATGCGCACTCGATACAAGGTTTTCTCTCATTGGCTGCTCCTTTTGTATAGTATCGATTGTTCTCCTTTGTTAGGGATATGGATTAGGTTAGGGATCAGGGTTATCGTTAGCGAATAGGGAAAAGTCTTGTTTTTCAGTGCGCATCGTCCCTCTCGTTGTTAAACGATGTAACTGAATTAGATGTTCATTAGTATATAGGTTGGAATAGGGGTATATTCAAGATTACTATATCCAGATATATACGTGACGGCTTACTTTATAGTTCAGGCAGCCTAGCTGGGCCGTCGCTGGCCGTTACCAACTCATCTCGTGCTAGGGACGTATTCTACCATCACCCCATCTACTAGTCTGTTAGGACAACCGACGCCTGTCTAGGTCTCGTATAGCCTAGACGGAGCATCCGAAGCCCTTCACCACCTCTTAGTGGGTGACGCGGGCCGATTCTCACTCAGGGACGTTATATACGTGATCTCATTGGTCCTATAGTGGTGAACTATCCTATCATATTTAGTGCCGTATAACATCAATATATTTTGAGAAGACTTGGAGTGAGCCCTTCACAGAATATCACAGTATTTATGTATGGGATTAGGGAAGTTATTTTGTTATCGGTATAAGCATATCGATATATACGAAATTATTTCACGAGCACGAATAATTTTTTCCTAATGAAATGTGGAATCTTCAAGGGTCATTAGACCTCCTATCCCGATGCGCCATTCTCTCAAGATCCAGGTAAATACAGGTAAATCCAGATATACAGCCTTCTATTAAACTCAAATATAGGCTAGCTTGAGCTGTAAAAAGAACGAAACAAAGAACACGACTGGTACAGGCTTTTTGGACTAATGACGTCATATGATGTTATGGGATGACACCATGGCATGACTATTTCTGTGTTTGAATATCATCACGTATGCAAACAGAATACTTTAGCCAGGGTAAATATTATTGCTGTTGTGAAGACCCAATGTGCTATTTAAATTTACCTTGCATTTCGAATGTTACGTTTTGCAACTGAATAAGCCATCACAATATTTCCATTGTTTAGTTTCGACAATACATCTATCCATGGTGCTGACTTGTAATATAATAAACTAAAGGTAATTACAGCCGTTATTACAATACATGGATATGAAATATTAATCACACAGGAAATATGTTACAAAACGACAACTCGTGACGTGTTTAAGACAGCATCAATTTCACTTATCACTGATAATTTCGTCAGTGGTAGAAGTATGGTGTCATGGCAAGAGTGATGCCATACAATCCAGTTCTCTGCCTATTTAAAGACAAATATGTTTCCCAATGGCTGTTTCATAGTTTCGTCTAAGGTTATTTTAAAGTAATTTTCCGAGATTGTTCTATTTTCTGGTGGGAAATCAGCGCTGCTGCATCGCAGGAAAGTCATGCAAATACTAGAATACTCACGCGAGCAAATTGGGATGCACATTACACACTAGTTTCAATAATCGCTGGTGTCCATCCACAATCACCCTGCTTACACTGGCTGCCTGACATAAAATGAAAAAAAATGTATACTAAATCTCATCAACGCCGGGCGGCTTCGCAATTTGCTCCACCAATTTTACTGAAACACTTTTTTTATTCCTTGTGATCCGTGAGCAGATTCCGTTGATGTTGATCCTTTTGGACTTGCTCCTTGTCTTAGATAAGAGACCATGCTTGGTTCAGATGACTCTGCAATGACAGCAGTATTACCGGTCTCCTCGGTCAAATAATATGATGAAGAGACACATTGTTTTTTTAATGTTTATATTCGCCAAATCTTCCAGCTCTATTTCAAATGATTAATATAATAAACAATAATATTCATTAAGGGACATACGCTAAAACAGCGCATACCTGCGGGTGCTCATCTCCCGACACTTCGGCTTTTGAGCCTGCTGTTGATGCCCGAACTACAGAGCCATTACTACTACTTGAACAGCAGGTTACTGTTGTGAGCGTGGATGGGCACGGGCGAAATCTCGCCTTCTCTCCTAGATTTGTCCAGAATTTAACGAGGCAGGGGGTGAATAATTCCTGCTCGCGGGACTGCCATTTTACGTCCCCATCTAACGGACGTGCGTAGCTGCCTAACAAACTTTTATATGGACTCCCGCTCAACATTAGGCAGATGAAGACAGTACGGTCCTTCATGATTGTCTTAAAGACCTATCTATTCAAGAAAGAGAGTGAATAACTTTCGTATACTTTTCTTAAACGCCTTCGAGTGTGTTTACTAGCAGTCTTCCATGCATCTTTTTCGGGACCGTACAGCAAAACGATTATTAATAGGTTGTATACCTTACAACAAGAGCACTAATAGTGCTGGAGCACTCACTATCCATTGATCGAATGCTCATGAGATTGATAGTGACGAACGTATTATGACCAATTAGTCATCAATCTAGAAGCCTATTGATTGCTTGTCTAAGGGGTTGGCATATCCCTTCCGAAATCTGTAGCCAGGGAAGGTGAGGTTGGTACCCCCCCCTCCTCTCTTAACATCGCTAGGTTCCATTGTCGAGATCATGAACATAGTATTTGTCGTGAGAATTATCCTGACGCTTCCACATATCGCAGGGCGGCGCGCCGCATGAAGGACTCGGGCAAAACTATCGGGACCCTCGTTCCTGAAAAAGAAGACCCGCGACGGTTGTGGTATCATGGTGGGTACTGTGCTGGTGGTGCTGAGGTGTCGTCCACCTCTCTACCCGGTCGCCATGGCTCAATCTGAAGTGGGCGGTCTGGTCTGGTGCCTGAAAATCATCTCGCCTCATGAGGATGCCCGTCTACCTGTCATGTCACGGAAACTTGGAAGTCTTAATTGGCATCGGCGTTGCGGCCCTTCATGAGGGGCGTAGACCCGGTACCGGCAAGATCAGCGTGGGTGGCTACACCTACGATTGGTCTTGTCGTGACGATGGTCAGCGTACGCAGTGAGTGGCTCTCGCTGTTGCCAACCACCTTGTTCCTTTGGTATCACAGGGAATCCCACTCAACGAGCGTATAATGCGTCCGCGGCTCACCCACACCGTGTGTCTAGCTCCATTGTGCTTCCAGTCTTGCCATATTCTAGTGAGGCATGGACGCTCAATGTGGGGCTGAGACGAAGACTAGATTCTCTTTTGACTACCTCACTTCGCCGCATTCCTGGGTACCGCTGGTAGGACTGATTATCCAATGTCAGGGTGCTCTGGGAGGCGGAGATGGTGAGGGTCAGTTGCCGGATTCGTGATCATCTACTGCGCTTTCTGGGGAACATGGCGCGCCTTCCGGCGGACCAACATGTCCACGAAGCACGGGACCTGATGGTTTGGGGCCGGCCACAGGACGGCCTCGTAGTTCATCGTTGGAGAGCTTCGCGGGTACCTCGGAGAGTTGAAGGGGATGTGTCAGGCACACACTCGGTCACTTGCCCGGAGGAGACCGGGCGATTGGAACGGCTAGGTGCCTTCCAGACATGTGCTCCCATGATTGAGTGACTAGGCCAATGATTCCTGAGCTCACATATGTACCAATGGTCAATTATAAAACTAGTAACTAATATAATAATCCAACTCGACCAGCGAAAAGCGCATTTTACCCATTATTACAAAATGGCCAACAATGACCTCTAGGTGACCTTTGATTTGAAATTTACGGTTGGTCATTGATGATAACAACCAAATGCTACGATTATCTAAATCAATCGGTAGAACTATTTTGAATTTCGTACCCCAAAATGTGGCAAAATGATACCTGGATGACCTTGATGAGGTAGTTACTATCATAATAATTAAACCTAACATGTGAAAAGAAGCATTTGAACCATTATTACGAAGTGATATATACTGAACTCCAGGTGACCTTTGACTTCTAACGCAACATTGGTCATTGATGATAAAAACCTAATACCATTAATATCTGAATCAGTAGGAAAATCATTTCGAATTTTTCACTCCAATATGATCTCCATGGAGCAAAATGGAACCTGGATGATCTTTGACAAAAAAAATAATATACACCACATAGGTATCACGAGGAAATCCGAGTTGCCATATAGGTGAACCAGCTTTTTGTGACTTTCGATAGGATGGCCAACATTGACCTCTATACGACCTTTGACCCTGAATTCCTGAACACTCCATAAAATCCATTGGTCACTGATGACACCGACCAAATGTCATATCAATCTGTAGGAGAATGAGCGTTTTGAATGTTTGACCCCAAAATGATACTTTTGGGAGAAAATTACCACTGGATGACCTTTCACCTGAAGATGCTGGAAGCCACATATGTACCACTGATCAATTATAATATTGACCAACTATCATTATTTTTTATAATAATGAATATTCATTTTGTGCTTCTTTACAAAGTAGCTTCGAGAATCGATCCCTAGGTAACCGCTCTCTTCCTGACCACCACATATGCAATACTGCTCATTGATGGCGCATATCATGATCGCCCAAATGAATCTGCTGAAGAAAAAAAAACACTTTGACTGTTTGACCCCCAGATGACCTCATGGGTAATTTCGGCAACATATCCCTGATCACCCTATAGGCACCACTAGTCAACTAAAAGGTTACGAAAAAGGTTACGAAAATTTGTACCCACGCGGTTCATGTGTCCTATTGACTAATGTTGCATTTTCGGACAAAATCTCAAAAGAAAAACGCTACCCATGAGAATGATATAATTGAGTTACATGGTACTAGTTACAAATCAAATTCCGAGGACCGTCCGCCAGAAGGCGCACCATAACTCAAAGAAGCGCAGTTGACAATCACGAATCCGGCAAGTGCACCAACCCCGCCTCCCCGCGCACCCTGACGTTGGACACATGATCCTGCCAGCAGTAACCGAAGATGCGGCGAAGTGAGATATTCATTAAGAAATCTAGCATTCGTCTCAGCCCATGTGAGCGTTCATGACTCACTAGAATATAGCGAGACTGGAAGCACAATGGAGCTAAACATTCGAAGCTTTGTTCCTCTGCCCAGATAACGTGATCACCAACGCCACTTTCCAGTGATCTCTTGACTCCACATACCATCCCGAGGCGCCTGCTTACCTCAGGCTCACACGACACATAGCCACTGATGACACTGCCGAAGTAGAGGAAATACTCAGTGACCTCCACATTTTCATCCAACACCAGGACCGACTCAACGGCAGTGTCCAATATATTACCAAAGGACTAGGTCTTGGCCCATGACACCTGCAGTCCCAACAGATGTGCCTTCCGATTTGCTCCGATGGCATCCAATAGAGAATCCACATCTGCAAAGTCCAGGTCGCACAGACAGGCTTCGCCAAATGGAACCCCACAGTCTGTGTCACTCGTGACCCTCTCCATATTCAATTCCCTACAGGTGTTGAAAAACGTAGTGTGCAACTCTGCCTTGTCCCTGAAACAACTGAGGAGAAGTCAGTAAGCTGTGTCTCACCATCGAGTCTTGCCCTGCGACTCCGCTCAGTGACATCAACCGTCTCCCTGGAAAGTGACCTGTCGGTTTCCCCGGGGGCTCCGGAATGCACTCCTCCGCAGCCTTCGGGAAACAGGATTTGAAATCTGACCATTTCTGCTACGGGTCTGCATTTTCTTCCAACTACCACACGACTGTCCAAGCTTCGCTACATACTATGTGGCAACTTTTGGATCCTTCAGTTGGCTGCCATGAAGCATCTTAAAGTATGATGAAGCCTTCCTACGTATTCTGGAGTTAAGCCGAAGCGTGGTAACAAGCAGCCTGTGTCGAGTCGAGAAGAACTGGGCAATCCTGGAGACCCTGCAGTTCATAATCGTCCTTCATCTCCCATCTAATCTTGGAAACCTCGAGCCAGCAATATTAAATTTATGGCTCCATGCGAAAGCCAGGTAGCTCGAGGCTGCTGTCATTACGTCACGGAAAATGACCTTAGAGTCACAAGTGAGAACGATATCACCTACCGAGCTTAGTTGGACGTAGAAAGCTTCTTTCACTGAGTCATCGCCAATCCTGGTCGGAGCGTATGCCGCAACTACAGACAGGAGGGCAATCCCCGGAGTTGCTGGATCTCAACGCCAACTGCGTGCAATATATTGTATGTTCACCTCTCGTAGATTAATTGAATTGCACTGCAGTATTTGGTAAACATGGACAATCGGAATATTCAGTTGAAAAGAATTGCGGAGCAGATTGAGCCAAATGACTTGCTAATATATTGATGTCATCTTATTGAGTCAATTAGGAATTCACAGAGATTTTACAGTGAACTTTTCGAGTCAAAATTTCCTCAGCTGCCTTGTCACGTCCGCAACGCACATATTCCTCGAATGATTTGGCGAAGGAAATCACTGAGCTTTAATATTTTTCAAATAGTGGTTCTACACCTCAAGACTGAATGATGAGTGATTGTAGGAATGAACTTATTGGGTTCACTATGAGGAATTGACTGATCATTCTCCAAATGTCACGTCCGCGACAATATAATTGCTCGCATACTACTAAGATTCAGCCGAAAATTGGTTTCTCCCCTCAAAAGTCCATGACTTTGGTGCAATTGCAAGCAAAAACCTATATGGTTTGAATATATGCTGTTAATGCATAATCCCAACCTCCAGTCTACTTGTTGTGCCTACTGTGTCCACGGACTTCGATAACATGGGTTTAGACGCCGAGTCTCTGTTCTCGAGGTATAGACTGAAATCTATCAAAATGCGGTCATTTTGAAATTATGCGAATTAGGCATATTTCCGCAACTCGGATTTACTCGGACTTTCAGTATCGTATGTCATTCTAGGCACCTCACAAAACTGCAATGTGACGAAATTTCTTCGTTAGCAATTTGTTCCAGGTTGGGCCAAAAAATCCATCACCTTTCCTGGACTATTACAAGCCTCTGCTGTACAAGTGACACGTGAACTATGGAATTGTTTGTGTATTTCCACAAAATGGCCTAACGTTTACTCTTAGATTACCCTTGACCTCAGATTCATGAACACCACATAATGCACCATTGGTGAGTGATAACATCGACGACGTCATGACCATCCAAATGAATTTGAAGGAGACAACGCATTCTCGGCCCCAAAATGACTCTTCACAGTGTGCAGATGCAATTAAACACAATTAATAGCCCCTTTGATAATTTTCACCTCGCCTCGGCGAAAAATGCCCAAACAGTCAATGAACACGTGCCCTAGTTTTATCGAAATCAACCAACGAATAATCCTTTGAGGGCGCGCAATGCATTTTAATGTAATTTGACTGTTTGATCTGCAATTACCCTTCATCAACAATTCGGGAGCAATCTTTAGGAAAGCAGTGCCCATTGAGAATTATTACTCGATTTCAAGAAAATTATTCAGTGCCGAAGAAGATGCATTTTGAATTTTTACATATTTGCTAATGACCCGTTATGACCTCCAACCTTGAACCCGAGCTCACAGTGGTTGCGCCCTCGACCCGAGGTTCCTCTCTTTATTTGTAGAACCAGCCAAATACCAATCATTCTCAAGGTGACAACTTGTCAAAATATATTATGTTTTAGTTTCAGTGGCCTCAATGGAGCCCTACCCGCGGACACATCGAGTGGTGTAACAAACAGTTCGATGATGGAATGAATAACGTTGGTTTTAAAGAAAGTTAACTGAAGTTCTCACTCACCGATAGGTTGCTGATCAGGAGGTACCTGTCGGATAGGCTGAGCGTAAGGGATGGCTGTATCCTATCATGAAAGAAAGGTTAGGTAGGGAATGTATTAGCTGCATAGCTGTAATTTCTGACGTTCTATCTAATTAGCAGCACCAACTATACAGCGCTTCATTGGCTGCTTGTATTGTATAAACTCGATTGTATTCATTATTAGGATTAGGGATTATGTTATGGATTGGAGTCAACTCAGTCAAGGTCAACCAATACAAAAATTCCTTGTAAAAATCTGCGTATTGACCATCAGTAATACCAGTAAAACCATAAGGTCCAGTTATGCTTTTTTGTCTGCTATTTTCTCTATCCCCCAAAAATCATTGCTCTCGAAGAATGATTCTGAGCCTAGAAGACATTTCGAGATGGATGGTTTGTCCGCGGAGTTACAGCTAATGTGTCCGGACATGTGTTCATGACATCGGTAGATTCCGAGGATGCATTTTATTCAGTGTCAATTGACTACAGATATCAAACGTATTTGTCATCTAATTTGAAGGGAAATTCGTACCAGAAGGCTTACAATTGCCTACTGAAAGGTCTTGCCTGATCATTCCCTCCCAGATTTTCACAACATTACTCGAACCAATTATGTCTCATATATGCTGAATAGGCATGTAGTGGTGGGATATATTGCTGACATTCATACAGAGCGATATATTTCGCAATTGGGCTCTTTCATTTACGACACCAAATCGGATTTAGGGCCCACACGAGAGATTAATAATAATAATAATAATAAAAGACTTGCTATAGCGCCTACTGCTGAGGCCTCTAGGCGCTTTACAGACCAAAACA